>JANAVB010033217.1:2759146-2964853 GCA_029216955.1 Iris pallida
ACTTGATGCTAGAGTATTAAGATAAGACGGAGTGTACCAAATTATAATATTTTTGTCAGAAACGAATAAGATGTATAAGAACGTGATTGGAACACATGTAGTGGTATGACATAGAATTAAATTTTGGATATATATTAGCAAGTTGAAGGAAGTACAAAATATATTACGGGAAATATTATAGGTGTTTAGTAAGAAAAGGTGGGAAGACAAAATTTTTAGAGATTATGACGGCTGCATAATTGTGGATAGTGACTGTGTTTCTAAGGAGGGAAGAAGGTTATTTTGAAGAGAGTGCATGAATTGATCAAGATATTTTCCATTGTAGATTAGCCATGGGACAACTAACATAGTTTTATTTGAGACAGTTAAGTGTGTAATGCCCTTGCTTGTTGAGACTTGACTAAACACTATCACTATTCTTAAATTTTGAGGACAAAATTTTCTAAGGAGGGAAGCTTGTAAAACCTGAACCTATTTTAATAAAAAAATAACCACCCAATTTACTTACAGAACCCCTTGACTATTTCCCATCCCCCTTTTACTCTCTCCCACGTTCACTACTCCACCCCCAATTTACTCCCTAACACCAGCATCCTCTCTTCCCTACTCTACAAACTCTCTCTCTTTCTCCAAACCACCACCACCATCACACCATTTTCTCCTTCAAAGAGAACCACCAGCACCTCCATCATTCTCTTCTCAGAGAAGGAACCCCTCCCATCACCCCTTCCGACCAACCCCTCTCGTCGGCGCCGGACAACCTCTACACTGCCAACGCCTGACGTGCCCCGATCTCCGGCCAACTTCGCACGCGACCGTCGATAGCCCCGCCAGCCATCCGCGCACAGCAGTGCACATTTCGCGCACCGGTCAGCGCGCGCATATGCAGTCATCGTCGCCAACCTGCCACGTCGGTCTCCGCCAGTTCCTACCGACCGCCAGCACCCCACCGGCCAGCGTCACCGGATAGCTTAATAAGATTATGGATTAATTTACCCATTAATATGATTATGCCATAATTTTATAAGTATTAGTAATTTATGAATTATTGGTTAATGGTTGCTAGTCATTAATTATGAATATCTTAAGAAAAACGATACTCATAATATACGATTAGTTTCAAAAAATAGTTTATATCAACTTATTCCTAATATAGGAATTATAACTTTTAGGCTTAACTCTTAGTTTTAGGGAAAAATATTAGTATTTTTTACAAGAAATGGTTTTATTACAAAAAATGATTTTTGATAGTAAAAGTTGGTTATTTTCCATAAACTCTTTAACTAGTTAATTAAAGGATTTTCTTACTAACTATTAATATAAATATTTTCGTAATAAAAATTGTTAAGTTTTTTTAATTAGACAATATTTTAATAAAAGTTTAAATACGTTTCTAAAACCTTAAGTTTTATTAAATAAAGGATTTCCGTAAAATTTACTATTAAAATGGTTTCTTACAAATTGGATATATTTATCAAATATTTTGTTAGTTTATGTAAAAAAAAATATTAGTACGAAAAATCGTTTATTATCTTCTAAAAACTAAGTTAATACTTTCGTATTTATTTATTTAAAAAATAACTGTTTTATTAGGAAAATCATTTTTAAAAAGTAAATAATTATAGTTATTTCTCTAAAAATGTTTGATAATTCAACGATGTTATTATAAAAATTAGCATAATTAGTTAAACCTTCTGATTGGTTTCTAAGGTAGAGTATTGAGTCAATGTATGTCTTAAGTCCCAGACTTTAGCTCGAACACCTTCATGTCGTCACCCTCAGTACCAAAAAATCTAAGACAAGTTCATACTTACCCAAACTTGTGTTTTAGTTAATAATTAATTTCATTGCGTAGTACAACTACTGAATCGACACTTGACTCACGGGATCCCTCTTGGATCATACTGACTGCCTGACTGAATCATCATACTGACTGCCTGACTGAATTATTAACTCGGGTTTGGGGAGTAGCGTTAACACCTGTGGTCAAAGCTCCTTACTGAATCACTGTGAATAGCGAAAGCCCAACCTACTTGGGCCGAAGCCGGACCGTGTTCACTAGAACACTTACTGCCTCCATCCCAAGCCGGCAATAGGCTGTTACGCGTTCAAAATACTACTGTTAGCTAGATTACATCATTCTGCGCTCAAAATACTACTTTTAGCTAGTACAAGACTGGCATATGTCATGGATTCATACAATGCTCGATTGCTAGCATTGAAGCAGATATGTCCTTTTGGTTCGTCGGCATCGACACCGACTCCATTGATTACATTGCCTCCTCCATCAGCATCAGTAATGCTTTCACAGGAGCGGTATGAGTTCCTTCTATCCCAGATGTGTGGCAGTGCTCCTCCGTATGGTCTTTGATCGGATAGAATTTTTTTATTTTTTGGTGTTGGCCCATTTTTAAGTCTTGATTTATTATTTCAAAATTTTATTAACATTATTTGATGCCATGAGTCATTTGTAGCTTTTTTGATTGTATGTGAGATTACATTATTATTTATATTAACTGTATATATTTTTACCGGTATTGGGTGTTCCACCAAAAGGGTTGCTCTGGGTCTACTTCTATATAAACTGTGATTTTATAACTGTAGGCAGATTAAAAATAAACTGTGATGGTAAAAATTGCTTTCTGTTTAGCAACGTTCTGTGACGTCCAACGACGTGACGTTACGCTAACCATGTATCGGAATGTCGTTATCCAGTATCATCGACGTCGCAAACTGTCGCAAAAAGGTACTATTTTTCTGAACATAAATTAAAGAAAGCTAGTACACTACAAAAATTCATCGATTTAGCGACGGCTATATCCGTCAAAAATCCGTCGGTAAATGTAATTACTGACGGATGGTCGACGGATATTGGTTAAAAAAGGTCGTCGGGAAAAGCTTCGTCGCTAACTGTAATCCGTCGGCAAGTAGTCGCCCAGCGACTAATTAGCGACGGACTGCCGTCAACCATATTTGTGCAGTTTGTGACGACTCACCGACGGATTACTGTCAAATCATGTATCAAAAGAAGTAATGACGTATCACTTATCGACGGACATATCCATCTCTATTTGGTCGGTAAATGCATATCAGGGAGTTTCTGATACGCAAATTTCGTTGCCAATCAGTCGCGAATGGTCGCTAAGTTTCGACGGATTCACGACAGAATACCGACGGCATACCCGTTGACCCGGTTCTGTTAATTATTCATATTTCCAGAACATTGGCGACGGATAATCTGTCGTTATTCCGTCGTTAGTCGTCGCTAGACCGTCGCCACTCGGTCGGTTTTATAGCGACGGATTATCTGTCGCCAATATCCGACGAAACATTGTGTGTTTTACCGACTACTAGCGATGGCGTACCGACTAATTATCCGTCAACCCTGTCCTGTAAATGTTTCATAATTCCAGAACCTTGGCGACGGATAACCCGTCGGCTTTTAATCGCGCATCCGTCGCTAACTGGGAATCCCCCAGTTAGCGACGGATATTCCATCGGTAATAGGTCGCCAGTCCGTCGGTAGCTAGGAAGTTTTTGAAAAAAATAGCATAAAATTGGGCATTCCCAATATACACAATTCCAATATACAAAACACACAAATAATCCCAAGCATTTCCAATATACACAATTCCAATATACACAATTCCAATATACAAAACACAAGAAATTCCAACACACAAATATCCCAAGCATTCAAATTGTTCATACAAAACACATAAATATAAACACAAATATTCAATATTCAATAAGAAAAATCGACTTCGGCCTCAGCAAAGACCGCAAGTCAGACGATAAATCCTCACAGCCAGGGATCATAGTTGCGTTGAGGCATGTACCTGTTTGCCATTAAAATCTTTTGATTGTATATTTCAATTACAAACAGAACAGTGTTATAATGTAGGACTTAGATGTAGTCCTAGGAGTACACTTTTGTTTATCTGGATCCCTGTGTCGATGGAGCGAGTGGTAATGCATTGACTCCGTTGATGATCTGACGACGGTTCTCGGTTCTCTGAAGGTCTGAGTTGCTCTGGTGCTGGAGCTTACGGAGAAGAAGAAGACGTTGAGTGTCTGTATCTGCCTCTCTCACTGTGTATGTAGGTCTCTGTCTGTAGGTGTGTGTCTCACTGTGTACGTGGTTGAAGGTGCGGGTTGCGCATGGATGATGCTCCATTAATTGTGGGTTGAATCCTTTATGCTGTATTTGTGGGCTTGCACGTAGCAGTGGGGAGGATCTTTCGGTTGCTGAGATCTTGGATGGTTAGCACCCCTTCATAGGCTGAACTGAGTCAAAGGATGCGTGGCGTACGTCCATGGCTCAAAGATCTCGGATTTGGTGGAGAGTGATCTGACAAGTTGCGCCTGGGATCTGGCACATGAGGAGACTTAACTCGTAATCTTTAGGAATCACGAATCAGTCTGAGCGCATGGCTTTTGAGACGCACGCGGGGCTTCAGTAGCATGGCCGGGGAGGCACATACTGCGACTTGACTTCTGTCTTTAGGGATCAGAAGTGAGTCTGGGACGTATGGCTTTTGAGGTGCATGCGAATCTTCTGGCGTATGGCTGCGGAGGCACATGCGAGTGGCTGGCCGACCACGTGGTTTGTAACCGCCAGAGGAGAGTAATGATGACTCTGACGTCAGCGGTCCTTCGTTTTCTGTAAAAGCGGTTGCTGCTCTGTCATCGAGTCATAGCTACTGTTGTGTCAAACTTCAGCATTTAATGTTCTTGGCGGGTGATGGACCTTTGAGTGGGCGCATTGATCTGCGTTCCACTGGACGCATTGGTCCATGTTGATTAGGACGTATGGATCTGTGCTTAGTTGGGCGCATCCATACAGGGCACTTGGTGTTGATGGCGCATACTCATTGGTCTGTATATTAAGTTCTTTGGGTCATTTAATGACTCTCTGACTTAGCTGAATTCAAAGAGGCAAATTCATCATCATAAATACAAGTTCATTGCACTAATGGGTTTGATTTTCCCTGGCCTATAAATAGCAACAGTTTAAGAGAGTTTTGTTGTCTCTCCCTTAACTTCTCGGCGAAGATGGATTCGACTGATCCTCCTCCTTGGCAAGACGTTGTACTGTGGGTGATGGTTCTCCTTGTTCGAAGAAGCTTTACGGTGAACTCCTTCAGAATACTGAGATTCGTCGAGTTGGAATGGATATAGCAGTTTATGTTCGAGCCACTTGCTGGTAGTATTATTCTATAAGACAACATTGAGTGCCATGTTGAATGCATGGTTTAGATTTGATATGCCTAAGCCTCATTATGATGGAAGAGCCCCAGGCTGGCAGATGCGCTTGTGCGTTGACGAGAAAGTGATTCACTCTGACGGGGCGGAGTGATGCGCTGGGAGAGTAATACGCCAGGCAGAGATGACGCGGCTAGCTGAGACGACATGGCTAGCTGAGACATCTGAGTGATGAGCCTAGTTGAGAGTAGGCTGTTACAAAGTCTTCAATTGGCATCATATTTCTGAGACGATGTCGGACAGGCACAACATGTTGCAACTGTTGGAACACAGACTGCCTTGGTGGTGGAGCCACTGTCTTGCGAAAGCAGCAGTTGATTTCGACAATAGCACAAGTATGTCCCGTGAGGGGCGAGTTGTACATGATGGCCGTCTTCCCGATCTACGTCTGTGAGTGATCACATTACGTAAATCATGTCAGGAGATGTTGACACTCGTACCCTCTTCAGGCGTATGGCAAAGCCAAGCGTCAGGGTGAGTGTATGAGTGACACTCGTACCCTAATCAGGCGCATGGTAAAGCCAAGCGTCAGGGTGAGTGTATGAGTGATGCGCCACCTTTACACCCCCATCAGTCGCATGGCAAGTCCATGCGTCAGGGTGATCAAGTGAATGTTGTGCCCCTTGATCCAGCGCATAAGGCACGCCCAGATCAATAGTGGGGGAACCACATTTATAGTGACTTGAACCAGCCTCAGACGCACAACCAATGTAGGCACGGAGGTTCAAGACCACAGAGTTTGCCTTGCACGACTTGTTTGCGAACGCAGCAGATGCATCCAAGTAAGACAAGGACTTTGAGGGTCGATTCATTTCTGGCGCAGAAGCACCTGAGTCAACTTTGTACAGCTTACCATTAGCAGCGCGCATGATTGTGAGCGCATGCTTTTGGTTTGCCGTTGGCATAGCACGTTTATGGCGCATGGCCCGTACCGCCTTGGAGTTCTTCGTACTAGCCCGCGAAGGCGTATAGTACTCAGAATCTAACTTTTCTCGCCTTGACAGCGAGTGAGGAACTTGCAGCCAACCCAGAAGAAGAGAAGAACTACTGCAACTTTTTATTGCTCGAACGGGCTCCCTGGATAACGGGCTCCCTTTTCTTTATTTATTTTGGTACCCTTTTTAAAGGAGGCAAGAGGGATCTATATATAGAGTGGAATGAGACCTCTCTTCTTCTCCTTTTCGATGTGGGATTAAAAGTAATATCCTTCCTTTTTCATGCTTCTACAAGACCCCTGTAGAAGCATGGAATTTCAGGACCAGAAATCCTATGCGCCTAACATCACATGCGGCAGGAAGCTCAGACGAAGTACTTGGCACAGCAAAGCATAGACATTAAAAGAAGATTTTTTTATAAAAGTCTGTTACATGTCTTAAAAAGAGCTGTACAAAGGAGAATTTCTACAAAGAAAAGACCCTAAGTCTACAGCCAGGCGCAGCAACCACCATGCGCCCTCTAACAGGCGCATCCTGCCATGCGCTCTCAGCCAGGCGTATCCCTTCAGCAGCTCAGTTGTATGCATCCTCAGTTATGTGCATCCCTTCAGCAGCTCAGTTATGTGCCACCCTTCAGCGTTCCAGTCAGGCGCATCATGAAGTGTCAGCATATGCGTCGTCAAATGCTTCGACTAATGAAGCATTTATTGAGCAGAACGAGGGTGGCAATCAACCCTCTAGCTGGAGGAAGAGCTCCCCAAACCAAGGAAGAGAAGAGCACCGCAATCAACCTGCGGCTAAAGGAGCAGCTTTCAACCCAACCAGAATGGGCAACACCCACTCTAGCAGGAGGAGGAGCTCTCCCAAAGCCCAAGGAAGATAATCGGGGCACCGCAATTCTGATCTGCGGCTCTTCCAGCATAACGGAGACGAGACTCGAGCATCCTGATCTTTGGATACAACAGGCACCTTCCGCCTGTCTCAGAAGCCCTCGACTCCAACTTTTGGATGTAACAGTCACCTTCGAGTGCATCAATAAAAACAACGCGTCGCATCTTCACCCTCGGGAGCATCTCATCAACAGAATGTGCTCGAGTAGTAAACAAGTTCATTTCGGGAGGACGTGAGAGAACGAGAAGCAAACCCTCTCCATACCACTATTTATAGGCCGGGCAAATCAAACCCATGCGCCAAGTAGCTGGCTCTCCGAATCCCGTGCAATGAATTTGCATTAATGGTGATGAACCTGACGCTTCAAATTCAGCCAAGTCAAGACAGCTATTTAAAGCACTCGAAGAACGTAACAGTCGGGCCCATAAAGATGTGTCATGCAAAACGGATGCGTCGGCCAGACCGCGCATTATACTGACGCCCCCATCAGCCTTATAAGGATGCGCCCCCATGCGTCCCCATGCGCCTAATGGAACGCCGATCGATGAGCCCACTCAACAACCCATCACCTGTCAAAGAACATTAAATGCTGAAGTCTGACAGAGTTGGCAGCACGTCCCCCGAGGACTGAACAGTTGACAGCTTTTTCAGAAAACGAAGCGTCGCCGACGTCAGCATCATCATTACTCCCCTCTGGCGGTTACAAGCCACGTGGCCGCCTAACCATTTTTTATGCTCCTCCGCAGCCATGCGCCTAAATCTCTGCATGCGCCTCAAAAGCCGTATGCCTCAGAATTTTTCTCTGATCCCTAAAGACAGAAGTAAAGTCACTACTGAAGCCCCGCATGCGCCTCAAAAGCCATGCACCCCGACTGGTTCGTGACTCCTAAAGGTTACGAGCCAAAGCCTCCTCATGCGTCCAATCTCAGGCGTATCCTATCAGATCACTCCCAACAAAATTTGAGATCTTCGAGCCATGGACCTACGACACGCGTCCTTTGACTTGATTCAGCCTATGAAGGGGTGCTAATCACCCAAGATCTCAGCAACTGAAAGATCTTCTCCATTGCAACGTGTCAGATCTGTCGCAGCCCACGACAGCAGCAAAAAGGGTTCAACTCCTCAATCAGAGCGTATCGCCCATGCACCTCCATCAGCAACCACCACGTGGCGTCCCCGCGTACAGGCGTATCCTACATGTGCGCATGAGCAGCCAGCCTACAAAGCTATAAATAGAGGGATCATCTCCTTCTGACAGAGACACATCGTACAACCACCAACAACATATAGAGAGAGACAGATACAGACACTCAACGTCTTCTTCCTCTCCGCAAGCTCCTGCACCTAAAGCAATCCAGATCTTCAAAGAACCGAGAACCGTCGTCAGATCGTCAACAGAGTCAACGCATTACCACTCGCTCTATCGGCACAAAGGAAACAGATAAACAAAAGTGTACTCCTTGGACTACGTCTAAGTCCTACATTGTAACACTGTTCTGTTTGTATTGAAATTACATCAAAAGATTTTAATGGCAAACAAGCTGGCGAATCTGCTGGGGACCTCTTTCTCCTCCACCGAGAAAGCTGTGTCGCAATCCGACGACGTGAAAGTGGGCTCCACCCACAAGACGCTGGTCGTACGCCTCAATCAACAGGCGTATGAGGAGTTCATCTTTGAAGGCAGTACGAGTCCTTCGAAATGGATGCCGAAGCCGAAAAAGACTCGCCAAATCTGGGTGTGCAAGGTCGACGCCTATGGCACCACCCCCAAAGGAGAAGCGCCAATGCAGCCTTCCCTTCCTGCTGACGTCCTTAGCAACCAAGATGCGTCCACCGGTGTAGCGCATCTCTCGAGAAAACGTACGGCTGACCACATTCCACAGCCATCTCCCTCTCAGACGAGGAAGATGCGTCGATGGAGCAGGGGCACAGCTAATGCCCCGCACATCACCTCTGATGTGCCACAGAAGGCCTCTGTCTTTGACAGACTCACTCGCTGTAGTGGCGAGGAGAATTTGGACTCTGAGTACTATGTGCCCCAGTGGGATAGTACGAAGAAGTCCAAGGCAGCACGGGCCATACGCCTCAAACGTGCTATGTCGGCAGTAAACCAGAAGCATGCTCTCACAATTATGCGCGCTACTGATGGTAAGCTGTACAAGGTCGACTCGGGTACTTCTGCGTCGAAAATGAATCGACCTTCAAAGTCCTTGTCTCACTTGGGCGCATCTGTTGCGTTCGCAATCGAGTCGAGCAAGGCAAACCCTTTGGTCTTGAACTCCCGCGTCTCCTCTGATTGTGCGTTTGAGGTTCGTTCAAGTCACTGTAAATGTTGTTCCCCCACTACTGATCTGAGCACCTGTTTGGTGTTGGATCAGGGGGGCAGCATTCACTTGACCACCCCGGCACTTGGCCTTGCATGCACCTGATGGGGGTACAAAGGTGGCACTCTCCTCCAACGATCTGTGTAACGTGTTCACTCACAAACACCGATCAGGAGAGTCGACTGACAAGCACAATGCGCTCTTCACAGGGCACACTTGTGTTGTAGTCATCATCAACTGCTGTTGCAAGGCAGCAGTTCTACCAAGAAGTTGATGTTCCAGCGGCTGCAATCATCAACACCCTTCCGACGTCGTCTCGGAAAGAAGGTGTCAATAAAAGAGGAGCCAGTACTAAAGGTTGCTTCATGCAACGTAATCTCTAACTCCTTCTCAGTCCGAAGGGCGACTGGCAATTCCTCGTCCTCGTCCAAGAGCCAGCCGAGGAGAACCAAGACAACTGTTCCATCCTCTGGAGTGTTCGAAGGCACTCGGGAGAGAAAGAAGATCTTGGAGGAAACTGGGGGTAGTCAGGCCCTTGTTGATCCTCCTTCTGAAGACGAAGATGTCCTCCAGAGCACAGCTGGGGTGGATCTTCATCCTGGAGATGAAGTTAGCCTCTGGGACACAGCAGGAGGTGGTCTAGCCTCTGTGGATCTGCGTCTCGAAGACGAAGAAGTCCTCCAAGATAGAACGGGAGGTAATCAGGCCCTCGCGGATACTTCTCCCGAAGACGAGGGTGTCCTCCAAAACAAACTTGGGGGTAACCAAGACGAAGCACCAGGGGTAGTTTCTCCCCTACAAGAGAGCGAGCCCGAAAGCGAAGTCTCAACTGATCCATCCGACTCCAGTCGTGTCATGACAGTATACATGACTGGGGGTGATACCGAACCGGATGTGCCGCCAGCAGACCTTGTCCAGCGCATGGATACCCTGGAGGGAGGACTCAAAACCCTCTTCGCCTCCATGCAAACACTGACTCAAGCGGTGTTTGAGATACGGTCAGCTTTGGCCAAGGCACCTTCTACCGGTCCTGACCCCGGGGCCAATGGAGAATCAAGCGTACCCCTTCAACGGGTATCCTTGGACACGGATCGCCGGAAAGCACCTCGAACGTCGGAGCCGTCAAATGCTCAACTCCAGACTGTACCACCTTTCCTGACTCCCTGCTCCACGAAAGACGTGGTGGAGATGATCAGGGAGTTGCGTGAGCGCTTTGAGTCCAAGAACAGGCAAGAGGAGCGCCAGAAGATGGGGATCCCCCAACCCTATCCCCTCGAATGGAACAAAGTGGTTTATCCTCCTAAGTATAAACTGTAAACATTGAAGCCGTACGATGGGAAGGACTCTCCGCGTCGCTACCTGCCGTACTTCCAGTCCCAAACGGGATATCTCCCGAAGGAGGACGTACTACTCACCAGCATATTTGTCGGGGCACTGAAAGGAGTGGTGTACGACTGGTACTGCAGCCTCCCCGATAACTCTATATCTTCCTTCGATGACTTGAAGCCTCTCTTCCTCGACCGTTTCTACGACGGCGGGAAGGACATGACAATGGCGTCCCTCATAGAGATACGCCAGAAGGAGAAGGAAACAGTTCGAGTATTCATCGAACGCTTCCGACAGGCCTGCTTCAGACTGCCCCCGGGCATGCCAGAACACGTACTCCTCTCCTCCTGCAGCATGAACATGCTGCCTGCAGTCAAACTCTGGCTCAACTCCACTCCTCCTCCCGACTGGAGTTTCTTGATCATCAAAGCCGAAGCAGCAGAGAAGAAGGCGTCCAATGCTTGCCTTCTGGGGGTTAGTTTCTCTGCCTTTGAGGACAAGAAGAAACGGCCTGCAGCCAACAACCCCGGACGAGAGACGAAGGGGAAACAGGCATTGACTGTCAATGCCTCTAAAGGTGCATCAGCACCCAGTCAAAAGCCTCCACTTGCACCAAGGCCAAAGGAGGTTTATTCTTTCAACGATGAAGACACCCTGCAACTCTTTGAGATACTGAAGCAGAGTGACAAGATCAAATTGTCGGACCCGAAACGTCCCGACGAGGTTGGAAAAGTGGACAATCCGAGGTACTGTCACTACCATCGGTTTGTCGGACATCCAACTAAGGACTACTATGTCCTCAAAAACTACATCCAGCGCATGATCAATGCGGATGTTATCTCCGTCGACTACGAGGAGAAAACGGTCTCGGCCAACCTGGTGTCACTCCAGTTTGGCACCTTGCCGCCAACTACAACGCAAGATGGCGTCGTCCCCATCCCAAAGGCGACAATAGAGGTGGTCAATCTACCACCTACTCGTGACAACGTGAGTGGACTCATCCCACTCACCACATCTCGGGGAGAGATCTTATGTGTTCATCCTGATCTCGTCTCCAAGGTTACTCAACCGGAGGTACGCTCTGCCTCCAAAACCAAAGACAGGAAGATCAAGTCTTGTCGTATGGTCTCTTTTTCTGCGGAAGAGGGACTTCCTGTACAGACACATTCGTATCAGAATGCCCAACCTGACGAAGCTGCCGTCAAGGTGGTGCCTTCTTGCACCGTCCCTGCTGTCCAAGAAGAGGGCCCATCCAAGCCTCCAGCAGCCAATAAGCTGAAGCATGTAGAGGCCCGTTTCGATAAGCCTCTGCGAAAGAAGAATGCTTCGGGGCTAGCCAAGCCCCACAACTTCGACATACTTGCACAATTTGCCAGTACTCCTGCCCGCCTATCTCTGTTTGAGCTTCTTCGCCTTTCCAAGGAAACTCGTAAAGCTCTCTGTGAAGCCCTGAAGGATGCTGAGTCCTTCATCAGTCAGGTCAAGCAGCCTGGGGATACTCCATGTGTGTACTATTATTGTACGAATGAAGTTATTCCTAACATAACCTTCACCCAAAAAGACATGCTGTTCAAGCATAACCGACACAATAGGCCGCTGTATTATACAGGGTATATCGGTTCCGTCAAGGTGAAGCGGACTCAGATCGATTCGGCGTCTTTCCTCAGCATCATTCTGAAGATGCTGCTCTCAACACTGGAGATCCCAATGTACCGACTGACGCCTTCCAACACAACAATCAGTGGCTTCAATGCTAGCAAAAGTGAGCCGTTGGGCAAAATACGACTGAAGTGTCATATTGGTAACCTCAGAACTGAGGTCACTTGCTATGTCGTGGATGCTGATGTCAACTACAACCTCCTACTGGGTCATCCGTGGCTGCATGAGTACATGGTGGTGCCATCTACACTCCACCAACGTATGAAGTACGTGTCCACCAATGACATCATCCGGACGGAGTTCGCGGATATCGACCCTTTCAAGGGGGTTGAAGCCTACTTCACTGATTCCACCTTGTACAAGTTACTTGACGAGGAGAAAGCCAATGATGCTGACGATGAAGCAGAAACGGCAGCAGAGCCTGACATGGAGCCAGAGATGATTCCCGATGCTCCTTTAAAAATTTGACTCAAAGGAAAGCCGCCTCAGACGTTGCCTCCCATGAACATCAAGCTACCTGGAAAAGCACCACCTGCTCCAGGTAGAACATCCACTGAAGTTCCCTTGAAGATACGGCTCAAGGGAAAGCCGCCTCAAACATTGGCTCCCTTGTGGCAAAACTACAGGGGAAGGCACCAATCACCGAAGGCGCAGTTGAGGCACCTCTGAAGGCGCGTCTTAAGGGCAAGCCGCCGCAATCATCTGTCTTATCCAAGCTGCCGGAGAAGGCCCATATAGCCATCTCGGACCCCAAGATCAAAACTGTGGTAGATTCTCCCGATCCAACCCCAGTACTTACAGATGAAGAGCTAGGGGAATATATATCTGCTGATATAGATGCACCCTCTCTGGACAATGTAATCCTGCGGGACAAAATCTCATGTTTTATCAATAATAGAGTGTCTTTAATTATTCTAGTCTTCCACATTAGAATGCCATATATACATTAGATAACGCTCTATGGTCGTTGCAAACACAAATAACGACCATCCATCATGTAAATCGAGTAGTCCCGTCCCAAGGGGTCTATTTTATAGTCCCACTACGGAATCGAGACAAAGAATCCATCATCTTCGGCAAAGTCGAGCGTCATCAAGACCTTCCGCCACTCGAGCAAGAACCAGATACCGGCAGAATACAAGCCTATCGGTACACGGACAAGACAAAGTACCTCATCCAAAAGATGGTTTACGACCTAAAAAGCAACAAAGGCCTGAACTACGGCAAGGGTCGACGTCTTCCTCTCCGGCTTCCAACACCTAAAGGAAAGCCGTAGGACTACTATCATCGAACTAGACGGGGGGTAGGCTATGTCACGCCGCCGTCAACTCCAGAGAGTTCGGAGGCAGAAGAAGTAGAATATTCTCATTTATCCGAAGCATCAACCTGGGATTCTGATACCAGTATCGAATCAGTCTTCAAGAAAGTGCTGTCAGCCAACATGACATCTGCATAATCTCAAGAAGTTGAAGGCGAAGACCAAACGCCAGAATTCTTCGAACAAGAACCCTGGGCTCAACGCCTAGGAGAACAGTGGGAGTCTCGTTTTAAATTATGCGAACCCCCTACCAAAGACAAAGTTGAGCAGATCGACCTTGGGGATGGATCTTCTTCTAAACCCATCTTCATCAGCAAAAGCCTAAAAAGAGAAGATCGAGAATCTTTAATCCAGCTGGCTAAAGAATATATTGCTGTCTTCGCCTGGAGCTACGAAGATATGCCGGGACTTGATCCCCAGATCGCGATGCATAGGCTTAACATCTTACCTGATGCCAAACCTATAAAGCAACAACAGCGACATTTTTGTTCTGACATCATGAATGCTATCGATCAGGAAGTAGACAAACTCCTGACCAGGGGTTCATTCGTGAAAAACAACACCCGAATTGGGTGGCCAACGTCGTCCCTGTCACCAAAAAGAATGGGAAGATACGAGTCTGTATCGACTTCAGGGATCTCAATATTGCTTGCCCGAAGGACGAATTCCCGCTTCCAATTACCGAAGTGATGATCGACAACAATGTGGCTTCGAACGTATGTCTTTCATGGATGGGTATTCGGGCTACAACCAGATCAAGATGTTCTCCGATGACACAAAACACACGTCATTCAGGACTCCGAAGGGGGCTTCTGCTATACAGTGATGCCCTTCGGCTTGAAGAACGCTGGTGCGACATACCAACGATCTATGAGCACCATCTTCCATCAGCATCTTCGCAAGACAGTCGAATGCTATGTTGATGACATTACAGTCAAGAGCCGTCTTAAAGGAGATCACCTACAAGACCTTAAGACAGTCTTCGATCTCGTACGAGCGCATCAACTCAAGATGAACCCCGCTAAATACTTCCTTGGAGTTTCTAGCAGAAAGTTCTTGGGCTTCATTATCACGATGAAAGGCATTCATGTCGATCCCGAGAAGACCAAAGCCATCCTTGACATGGACCCTCCGAAGAACCTCCGAGAACTTCGAGGCCTGCAAGGACGTCTGGCATACATCCAGAGGTTTATAGCAAACCTTTTCAAAAAATGTCAACCCTTCACCCAGCTCATGAAGAAGGGAGTCTCTTACGTCTGGATAGAGGAATGCCAAAAAGCATTCGACGACATCAAGGCTTACTTGACGAGCCCGCCAGTCCTGGTGGCACCCGTTGTCGGTAAACCATTTTTTCTCTACGTCCGTGCCATGGATCATTCCTTCGGCACTCTGCTTATTCAGAACAGCGATACAGGATATGAGCAAGCTATCTACTACCTTAGTAGAACACTGATCGGAGCCGAACACCGGTACAACCCCATTGAAAAAGAGTGTTTGGCTTTGGTATTTGCCATCTAGAAGACTCGCCATTATGTCTCGGGCCAGACAATTTATGTCATCTCCCGAGTCAATCCACTCAGAGTTTTGATGACGAAGCCAGGGTCATTAAACTCCCGGCTAGCTACATGGGCGATCCAGCTAACGCCATACAATATGGTGTTCGTTCCACAAAAAGCCGTCAAGGGTCAGGCTCTGGCCGACTTTATAGCTGCATACCCCATCCCAGAGTCCTCAAGACTCTATGAAGACATCCCGGATGAGGTCCAAGAATCAAAAGTCACCGAAGAAAGCTCCGTCTGGCAGATATTTTTTGATGGTGCTTCAAGAACAGGCCCCAAAGGCCAAATCATCGCAGGAGTGGGGGTAGTCTTAGTCTCCCCCGATCAGCTGGTCATCTAGCGTGCCTACTCCCTTTCGAAGCCGTGCTCCAACAATGTTGCCGAGTACAACGCTCACATCATGGGACTCCAGCTGGCGCAATAGCTGGGGGTGGATCATCTGGAAGCCTACGGCGACTGAAAACTCGTCGGTAACCAGGTCAGAGGACAATACGAAGTTCTCCATGAAGATCTGATTCCTTACCATGAAGTTGCATTGAACATCTTTTCAACCTTCACCAAGTTCTTCATCGAACATGTACCTCGTTTACAAAATCTGGAGGCTGACGCTCTGGCTGGCCTCGCAGCCTCATTGGCAGCACCCCTCGGGACTCAACACTACGTAACGGTAGTTGGTCGAGACTTGGTCTGTCATAAGAACAACCTATGCTCACAAATGGCCCATGCCATGTCAACAAGTGCTGGTGTTAATGTCTGAGACTGAAGATTCTCGTTCATCGAATTTGTTGTCTACGGAATTCTCCCGGAGGACCCGAAGGAAGTCGTCTCAGTCAGGAGGCGCTCCCTTCGATTCTATTACGATACAGCTACTAAAATGCTGTACCGACGCTCCTACGATGGACTTCTCCTTTGATGTTTATCCAACGAAGATGCAGCCGAAGCCCTTTCAGAAGCTCACGATAGAACCTGCAGGGCCCATCAACCTGGCCCTAAGTTGCAGGATCGACTGCGACGCATGGTCTACTATTGGCCAACCATGGCAGCCGACGCTGTCGACTATGCTAACAAGTGCCATGCGTGCCAGCTTCACGCTGACTTCATCCATACACCGTCAGAACTATTACATCCTACGGTCGCCTCCTGGCCCTTTGAAGCCTGGGGCATGGATATTGTAGGACCAATCACCCCTCCTTCATCAAGGGGATACCGCTTCATCTTAGCCATCACCGACTACTTCTCCAAATGGGCAGAAGCAGTTCCACTTGCGGAAGTGAAGAGGTCTAGGGTGATCAGCTTCATCAAGTGCCATGTCATCTACCGTTTCGGGGTACCTCGGAGGATTATCTATGATAACGGTCCTCAGTTCATCAGCCATGTTTTCAGCAAATTCTGTGACAAGAATCGCATTCAAAACGTGGCATCAACCGCTGTGAGCACCCTGAATTTCGGGTTAATTTTTTTATTTTATTTTATTTCCTGATTGATTGGTTTTGATAAATAATTTATTCTATTATTTTTTCTAAGTGTACTTTCCCGTGCCATTGATATTTGGAGTATCAGGGATGTTCAACTTTGGAAATCTTCTTCACGAGTTTTGGAGTGGACACGATTACCTTCATGACGATATATGGTGTCCTACCCAAACTTGTTCCCTTGTGCTCTTTTTGCTTCGCAGAACTTCGGGTCGGTTTAGACCATTTGATTATTTTTTTCCCACTCTTTTCCTTGATCATTTTCAGCGCGTTACCATGACTTTTTAAATTTGGAGCGCAAGACCAGTCAGTTTCTTGAAACCAACTTCTCATGCTTGATCTACTCGAGACGCTCGTCACCCATGACCTTCGTGTTCCACTCAGACACGTCATTTTGTGCTCCATTTTCTTCGCACAACTTTCCTGACGCGTGACCGATTTTCTTTCACTCCACGGCGTCACATTTATTTTCCAACTTGATTTGTGGGTCCCCTATCGACCAAAACCTGTCAGCCCCAACTATGGACATGGCCCACATTGAGCCTACTACCTGTCCGCCACTTGTGTCCCATTTATTGGAACCCCCATGTGCTACTTATTCACTCATGATCATCAATACCTATTTTTTTAATTCGATTTTTGCACAATGTCCGGTTTTGACCCAATCCGGCTCCACCAAGTCCAGTCCAGCATCGTGCTACCCTCCATCGTAGTACCCTCATATCTTCTTGCCCAAAAAATATTAGTACTCTCCTACATATTTTTTTCTATATTTATTGGAATTTTCCTTGAATCAAATTCTATAGAAATTACCTATTTCTCTATATTCCATCATAGCCTTTGATTCTCCTAATTAAATCCTACCCATCAATTTCTTCCCAACACCCTACAGCCACATGTGGCCGGCCCTAATTCTAAGGAGGAGAATACCTTTTCTTCTCTCTCTTCCTCTCTCTCACATTTATTACACATCTCTTCTCTCTCTTCCTAAAACTATTACTCCTACACCAACAGCATACTTTCTCTCTTCCATGCAACAACTACACACAGCTTCCTCAAACCCGTTGACCACACTCTCCTTCCCGAGCCTCCCTGGCCGAGCCCCCTGGCCGGCCATCCTCGCTGTAGGCCACCACCACCATCGGCCTACTCATCCTCCTCCTCCTCCTTCCATACAAACCGAACCCACCACCGATCACCACACTTCGTCAAACCGCCGTCACCTTCATCCCGCCACCACCTCCTCCAAAGTGGCCGCCCGACCGTCGTCGAGGCCGCACGCCCCCGCGCCCTCCCGGCGGGGCTAGGCAGTGCAGCCCTTCCGTGCGCAGCCGCAACCCACAGCAGCCACGACCGGCAGCAGTGCGCCCCTTGTGCGCGCGTGCGAACGCTGCCGTGTCGTCGTCGGCCACGCACCGACGTGGCCATGGCCTCCCCCCACGGTGCACGAACTCCGATGAATAGTCCCTGACGGCCACCGTCCTCCGGGACGTGCCGTCGAGGCGATTTATGCATTTTGAACGACGTCCCGTCGTGACGCGTGCGGGATCGAGTTCATTTTGACGCTCCGTCGCAGCGACTTTGCGCACGTTTTCCCGGAGATCTGACCGTTGGATCGGCAATTTCTTCACTCCTCGCAATCTCGGTATATCCACCTTCATCCCTGTCAATTTTCGTCCGTTAATTTTATCGTTTGATACATCAAAACCGGCCGCCAAGTTGACCGTTTAAATTGTATTAAATTTGGACAGTTTCGCGGGGCCAACTTCGTCAGCTGTATCTCCTCCACCGCAGCTCTGTTTGGCGTGTTACCAGTTTCGATGCGAAGCTGGTATAACCCTCTTGCTACCCCTCCAGTTTCGTTTTATTGTGAGCTTGTTTGATTGGTTGAATTCGACGCCAAAGTTGGTCGTCCGAATTCGTAATTTCCAACTTGTAAAATTCCATTTTTGAACACGGGACTCCAGATTTCATTTCTGACACCACCAGTAGACTTGTGGCGTCGTTCTGGCATATTTTCATATAAAATTTGTTAGATTTGGAGAACGTGGGCCCGGGCACGTTTTTCGGTGCAAAACGGGTCCCATATTCTGGGTCAACGGGTCATTTTGAGATCGGCTCATCGGAATCCAATTCCGGAGATACCGTTGAGTTCGTATCATCATTCTGGACTCGTTGACAGGTAGTTTGCTGAGTTTTGAGAAATTTGGCTCCGGAACGCATTTCCGTGCAAACTGGAATTCCAAGTTCTGGTCAACGGGCCAAATGGAGATCGGGTCAACGGAATCCAATTCTGGAGATACCGTTGGGTTCGTATCGACATTCTGGTTTCGTGGACATATAATTTGTTATATTTTGTAGACTTATTTTCTTGCACGTTTTTCGGTGTAAAACGGCTCTAACACGGACACCGTTTTGACTCGAAATTATATTTTTGCCCTTGTGTCCAAATTGGACCGTTGGATAGGCTATCCTAGCTAATTTGACCATTTTGGACACGTTGGCGATGTTCATTTCATCGTCCGACAATGTTTGTTGATAATTTCTCTGAGTTTAACCTTTTTATAATTAATTAATAATTAATTCATATAATGTTTTTATTTCGGGATTAGTACAACGAAACTGAGATCAGCCAATTCCAGTGATCTTCCATCGCTGAAATTGACAAGTTGGACACGTGGATCACTATAATAAGATTATCAACCTTACCGATAATCTCCTTATCTCGATTTGTGTGTCGTAAGTTTCGACGTACAAATAACGAAGTACACTTTATATTAGACTAGAATTGACCCTGTTTGACCAGAGTTGACCAGTTGACCCAAAGTCAACTGTAAGCCAACACTTGACCTAGTTTGACTAGATTATTGACCGGAGTCGACCTAGAGTTGTTTTGACTTAGAAGAACCTAGAATAATGTAGATTGATTATAGAGATTCATTTATTACAACTTGAACACCTTGTAACCTGTGTTGCTTTAAATAGGACTCTGTAGCTTCAGTGGGACCCCCCTATACTTATCAGCTGTTCAGGTTATCGAGACGAGTACATTCTCTGATCATTTCATATCCTGCTTAGAATTATTTCCTGCAGTAGATTACTTTACTTGTACTGTCACGATGGTCACACGGATTGGTACTATATGGATCCTTTCTTGAGATGTTATCCTTTGGGAGCATCGGGTACTCTATGTTTTGTGCGTTTCACTTACATGGCGTATCACTATGCTTCGTTGGTTCTTCGATCACTTGTGACATATACTCTTATGATCACAGAGTCTTCCTAGAATCCTCATCCCATTTATAGGACTACTATGTATCACCTTCGGGGTCTATTACCTTCGGGGTCTATCACCTTCGGGGTCTATCACCTTCGGGGGCTGTTACATAGCATCATATAACATAACCTGGCTGGATCCTTGTGTATTGATTGGGGGTACGGGGGAGTAGAAATGGACATATGAATAATACCCAAGTAGTGTAGCATCAGAATCTCTTCCATAGTGTAGCATCAGAATCTTCTATGCCATTTACATGTCTATATTGTACTCTGACTCAGTAGCCACATGTTAGTTCTTTATTTATAGTAGATATTTCTATTACAGCCCTCTCTTGTTTACATACAGCATTTCTTTCAGTACCTGTATCTTATTTTACTGCATGATTATATTTTCTAACCTGCTATGAACTGTTGAGATGTAATGTGCTCGCTCCTGTCCTGACTGGACCTGTTGATAAATTTTACAGATGGCCTGGGATTGCCTGCTAGCCTAGAGAAGACACAGTAGAGGTTGTTTAGATAGTTATTTCATTTTGTCTGGAGCTGTATTTACTTTGTGGATTACTGTATTTGAGTTTTGAGATGTATTTCTGGGTTTATGTATCTTAGACACTTAGACTTCTATCTCCTGTATTTATTTTGGATTTCATGTTTTATCTATCTTTATCATGCTCTACCTTAGATGTGATTGAGATGGTATCTGCTATGTCACCCCCATTCGGGGAGTATAAACTGTTTAGTCTTATACTGTTAGATGCATTGAGACCTAGGACAGCGTTCTACCGTCGAAACTGCGGCGTAGGCCGGGCGTTGTTACGTTCTCATGCCCTAACTCTAGGGCGCGGGTCGTGACACGTTTTTAGTGATGGCCCATGCAGGTCGAGACTAAAAGTGTATTGGTATTCTAACTAGAGTACCACTACAGCCTGCACTAGGAATAGAATATATTTTGAAGGTACTCAATCACAGTTAGGGACCCTTGAGAGATTCCTGGGACGACCCTGGAGAATCTTATTTAACTTCGATTTGAAAACTCTCTTTTTTCCCTTGAGTTGATTTATTTTTACTTTTCGTTGTTAAATTTGATTTTAATGGATTATTGTTGAATTTGAGTTTGTATTTATTAATTTTGATGGATGATTGTCAAATTTTGAATTTTGTTGATAGTTGTTGCATTCGAGTTTGTATTTTGATGGATTTTGTTCATTTTTGAATTTTGATGTTCGTTAATAAATTTGATTTGATTTTGAGTATTCATTATTGATTAATTTAATTTTTGGCAAGATAAAATTATATGGGCTAGGTCATCTATGTTGTGGAATCTAGTCTTCTATAGTCACATTAGCCAGCATGGTGAGGACATATAGTCTGACTCTGGATATATTTCTCGGGTGTGGGAATTTATGGTTTTCGCAACCAAGCTAGCGGCACCGCAAAAATATTAAATACCATGATTCTAGAGATATGTGCATAAGTCAAGGGCTCTGTGATTATCATAGCCTTGCTTACTAGTATGACGAGGACTTAGAGTACCATGATTTTGGATAGACGCATATGATTATCAGATTGCACCTTAAATATTTTTGAACATGTTTTCTCTACTTTTATTTCAGTCATTCAAAAAAAAAGAGAAACGAATTATTATTTGTTTGTTTTGTCTAGTTCCTCTTATTTAACTCAGGAGTAAGTTTAGTTGGTTTTATAAAACTTGTGTAATTTCTTGCTATGAGTTTTTCATAATACAATGAATCGATGATTTTGCTAGACTTTATCTTGAATTTGATATTTTAACTCTGGATTTCAAAATGGTTCCTTCTTTAAATAAATAAGCAGAACAGATTTTATCATTATTTCTTTCTTGCCGTTATTCTTGTATTAAATAATAATAATAATGATAATAAAACTGTCTTGATTTCGTCAATCACCTGCTTGCAATCTTGGTAGGAATCTAAATGTTAGTCTTAACGTAGAATTAATTTTTTATATTGGGACATGAGAATATATATATGAATACATATAGCAGACACTTTGCTTAACACGTATGCATGCTACACTTGATTTTCTACCTACCTGAATACATATTAATATGTTATTGATGTTTAAATTTACAAAACCCCAATATTTCTGGTTCTCTGCTTTTTCTAGATTAACTCATGATTTAAATATAAAATTTTATGATAATAGTTTTATTTATACCACTGCACATGTATGTTATACATAGGGTGTCAAGTCAAAAAAAAATTTTGGTTGAGTTTTGTGTTAAATTTGAAAAATCTGAGACTGTGTGCATATTAACCCTTAATACTGAATTCCAAATATTTAGTTTAAATTGCTGTTTTATGTTCTTTAATATAATATTTAAAGTTGTGTACATTGTTGTATGTAGGGATACAATGTTAGGTTTCATATTCTTACATGTTAGTTTGTGATAAACATTGAGTTGGTTTTAATGTTCAAATTTCTCCAAAATCTTGAAAACTAGTTACATGTTAACATTTTTACATTGATTTCCATGTTTAGTTAAATTTCAGATTTAACATGTAATATCAAACTGTATGCGTAGATAAATGTATTGGTAATATGTTAGGGTTTCATTTCTATCATGCTAGGATGTATTGGGAGCATTGAAATTAGTTGTGATGTTTCAAACTCCTAAATTTTGAAATTGCATTATGTTAATATTACACTGGTTAAATGTTAGCTTATTTTCAGATATTTTTTTTAAATGTTGAACTAAAACCTGGTTTAACCTTTCAATATTAAGCTATAACCCTGTACAAGGACACACTCACACCCTTACTTAGTATACCCTGTCATGTAAACCTAACCCCTCCTTTCTATGTTATGTTTTATATAGATATATATAAAGTTTGTACGTACATGTTATAATATATATAAATAAATAACTAAGTCTCTACCTTTTTATATATGTATGGTTAGCTATGCATGATATGATTAAATAAGTTGCGTGTTGCGTATTGTGGATTGTTTAACCAATATGCCATGATTAGTGTAACTTGATCGCTGTTGTTTTGGAACCCAATTTCTCATATACAATTTCATATGTATTCACATACACACACGCCTACTATCTAACCATATGAACATGTCCCCATACACATGATGCTAGTTTTCCCTCTCTGACGCTCTCTCTGTATATATATTGTGATTGGATTTCAATACAAGTGACTTTCAATTCTTCAACTTATGATTTTGATTTTCTTGGGATAGTACTTTTTTTTCAGATGATTGGTAGTTACCTTCCTTTATTTTTTTTATGAGTACCAGTTTTCATATGGGGTGGTAGACAACCTTATAGTTTTGATGGTTGTTGTTTCTGTATCTTTCTATTTTAGCACCCTGGATTGCTTGTGTGTTTGATACCCTATGACCGTTGGTTAGCATGACTAGCAAACCTAGATGAGACTTCACTGTCACCGTATGCCATGATCCTGTATGCCGTTCTTTTATTTGATGGTATAATTTGTTTAAGTTCTGGGACTTTGATTGTGGGGGTTTGACCTAGAGGGAGTAGGAACATTTTAATTTCGAGGACGAAATTTTTATAAGGTGGGTAGGATGTGAGCACCCTGAATTTCGGGTTGATTTTTTTTCATTTTATTTTATTTCCTGATTGATTGGTTTTGATAAATAATTTATTCTGTTATTTTTCCTAAGTGTACTTTCTCGTGCCATTGATATTTGGAGTATCATGGATGTTCAACTCTGGAAATCTTCTTCACGAGTTTTGGAGTGGACACGATTACCTTCATGATGGTATATGGTGTCCCACCCAAACTTGTTCCCTTGTGCTCTTTTTGCTTCACAGAACTTCGGGTCGGTTTAGACCGTTTGATTATTATTTTTTTCCCACTCTTTTCCTTGATTATTTTCAGCGCGTTACCATGACTTTTAAATTTGGAGCGCAAGACCAGTCAGTTTCTTGAAACCAACTTCTCATGCTTGATCTACTCGAGACGCTCGTCACCCATGACCTTCGCGTCCCACTCAGACACGTCATTTTGTGCTCCATTTTCTTCGCACAACTTTCCTGACGCGTGACCCAATTTTATTTCACTCCACGGCGTCACATTTATTTTCCAACTTGATTTGTGGGTCCCCTATCGACCAAAACCTGTCAGCCCCAACTATGGACATGGCCCACATTGAGCCTACTACCCGTCCGCCACTTGTGTCCCATTTATTGGAACCCCCATGTGCTACTTGTTCACTCATGATCATCAACACCTATTTTTTTAATTCAATTTTTGCACAATGTCCGGTTTTGACCCAATCCGGCTCCACCAAGTCCAGTCCAGCTTCGTGCTACCCTCCATCGTAGCACCCTCATATCTTCTTGCCCAAAAATATTAGTACTCTCCTACATATTTTTTTCTATATTTATTGGAATTTTCCTTGAATCAAATCCTATAGAAATTTCCTATTTCTCTATATTCCATCATAGCCTTTGATTCTCCTAATTAAATCCTACCCATCAATTTCTTCCCAACACCCTACAGCCACATGTGGCCGGCCCTAATTCTAAGGAGGAGAATAACTTTTTTTTTCTCTCTCTTCCTCTCTCTCACATATTACACATCTCTTCTCTCTCTTCCTAATACTATTACTCCTACACCAACAACATACTTTCTCTCTCCCATGCAACAACTACACACAGCTCCTTCAAACCCGTCGACCACACTCTCCTCCCTGAGCCTCCCTGGCCGAGCCCCCTGGCCGGCCATCCTCGCTGTAGGCCACCACCACCATCGGCCTACACATCCTCCTCCTCCTCCTTCCATACAAACCGAACCCACCACCGATCACCACACTTCGTCAAACGGCCGTCACCTTCATCCCACCACCACCTCCTCCAAAGTGGCCGCCCGACCATCGTCGAGGCTGCACGCCCCCGTGCCCTCGCCGGCGGGGCTAGGCAGCGCAGCCCTTCCGCGCGCAACCGCAACCCACAGCAGCCACGACCGGCAGCAGTGCGCCCCTTGCGCGCGTGCGCGAACGCTGCCGTGTCGTCGTCGGCCACGCACCGACGTGACCATGGCCACCCTCCATGGCGCACGAACTTCGGCAAATAGTCCCTGACGGCCACCGTCCTCCGGGACGCGCCGTCGAGGCGATTTGTGCGTTTTGAACGACGTCCCGTCGTGACGCGCGCGGGATCGAGTTCGTTTTGACGCTCCGTCGCAGCGACTTTGCGCACGTTTTCCCGAAGATTCGACCGTTGGATCGGCAATTTCTTCGCTCCATCGCAATTTCGGTATATCCACCTTCATCCCTATCAATTTTCGTCCGTTAATTTTATCGTTTGATACATCAAACCGGCCGCCAAGTTGACCGTTTAAATTGTATTAAATTTGGACAGTTTCGCTGGGCCAACTTCGTCAGCTTGTATCTCCTCCACCGCAGCTCTGTTTGGCGTGCTACCAGTTCTGGTGCGAATCTGGTATAACCCTCTTGCTATCCCTCCAGTTTCGTTTCATTGTGAGCTTGTTTGATTGGTTGAATTCGACGCCAAAGTTGGTCGTCCGAATTCGTAATTTCCAACTTGTAAAATTCTATTTTTGAACACGGGACTCCAGATTTCATTTCTGACACCACCTGTAGACTTGTGGCGTCGTTCTGGCATATTTTCATAAAAAATTTGTTAGATTTGGAGAACGTGGGCCCGGGCACGTTTTTCGGTGCAAAACGGGTCCCACATTCTGGGTCAACAGGTCATTTTGAGATCGGCTCATTGGAATCCAATTCCGGAGATACCGTTGAGTTCGTATCATCATTCTGGACTCGTTGACAGGTAGTTTACTGAGTTTTGAGAACTTTGGCTCCGGCATGCATTTCCGTGCAAACTGGAATTCCAAGTTCTGGTCAACGGGCCAAATGGAGATCGGGTCAACGGAATCCAATTCTGGAGATACCGTTCGGTTCGTATCGACATTCTGGTTTCGTGGACATAATTTGTTATATTTTGTAGACTTGTTTTCTTGCACGTTTTTCGGTGCAAAATGGCTCCGACATGGACACCGTTTTGACCCGAAATTATATTTTTGCCCTTGTGTCCAAATTAGACCGTTGGGTAGGCTATCCTAGCTAATTTGACCATTTTGGACACGTTGGCGATGTTTATTTCATCGTCCGACAATGTTTGTTGACAATTTCTCTGAGTTTAACCTTTTTATAATTAATTAATAATTAATTCATATAATGTTCTTATTTCGGGATTAGTACAACGAAACTGAGATCAGCCAATTCCAGTGATCTTCCATCGCTGAAATTGACAAGTTGGACACGTGGATCACTATAATAAGATTATCAACCTTACCGATAATCTCCTTATCTCGATTTGCGTGTCGTAAGTTTCGACGTACAAATAACGAAGTACACTTTATATTAGACTAGAATTGACCCTGTTTGACCAGAGTTGACCAGTTGACCCAAAGTCAACTGTAAGCCAACACTTGACCTAGTTTGACTAGATTATTGACCGGAGTCGACCTAGAGTTGTTTTGACTTAGAAGAACCTAGAATAATGTAGATTGATTATAAACATTCATTTATTACAACTTGAACACCTTGTAACCTGTGTTGCTTTAAATAGGACTCTGTGGCTTCAGTGGGACCCCCCCTATACTTATCAGCTGTTCAGGTTATCGAGGCGAGTACATTCTCTGATCATTTCATATCCTGCTTAGAATTATTTTCTGCAGTAGATTACTTTACTTGTACTGTCACGATGGTCACACAGATTGGTACTATATAGATCCTTTCTTGAGATGTTATCCTTAGGGAGCATCGGGTACTCTATGTTTTGTGCGTTTCACTTACATCGCGTATCACTATGCTTCGTTGGTTCTTCGATCACTTGTGACATATACTCTTATGATCACAGAGTCTTCCTAGAATCCTTATCCCATTTATAGGACTACTATGTATCACCTTCGGGGTCTATTACCTTCGGAGTCTATTACCTTCGGGGTCTATCACCTTCGGGGTCTATCACCTTCGTGGCTGTTATATAGCATCATATAACATAACCTGGCTGGATCCTTGTGTATTGATTTGGGGTACGGGGGAGTAGAAATAGACATGCGAATAATACCCAAGTAGTGTAGCATCAGAATCTCTTCCATAGTGTAGCATCAGAATCTCCTATGCCATTTACATGTCTATATTGTACTCTGACTCACTAGCCACATGTTAGTTCTTTATTTATAGTAGATATTTCTATTACAGCTCTCTCTTATTTACATACAGCATTTCTTTCAGTACCTGTATCTTACTTTAATGCATGATTATATTTTCTAACCTGCTATGAACTGTTGAGATGTAATGTGCTCACTCCTGTCCTGACTGGACCTGTTGATAAATTTTACAGATGGCCTGGGATTGCCTGCTAGCCTAGAGGAGACACAGTAAAGGTTGTTTAGATAGTTATTTCATTTTTTCTGGAGCTGTATTTACTTTGTGGATTACTGTATTTGAGTTTTGAGATGTATTTCTGGGTTTATGTTTCTTAGACACTTAGACTTCTATCTCCTGTATTTATTTTAGATTTCATGTTTTATCTATCTTTATCTTGCTCTACCTTAGATGTGATTGAGATGGTATCTGCTATGTCACCCCCATTCGGGGAGTATAAACTGTTTAGTCTTATACTGTTAGATGCATTGAGACCTAGGACAGCGTTCTACCGCCGACACTGCGACGTAGGTTGGGCGTTGTTACGTTCTCGTGCCCCAACTCTAGGGCACGGGTCGTGACAACCGCCTACAATCCGACAGCAAACGGATTGGCCGAGGCGTTTAACAAGACTATCGTCAAGCTACTCAAAAAAGTCGTGTCATCCAACAAACGCGACTGAGTCGAAAAGCTCGGAGAATGCCTTTGGTCCTACCGCACAACGGTACGGACCCCGACGGGGAACACACCATTCTCCCTAGTCTACGGGAGTGAAGCGGTACTGCCTCTCGAGATCCAGATACCCTCACTCCGGGTAGCAATCACAAATCAACTCACAGAAGAAGACAATCAACGTCGCCGTCTGCGAGAATTGGAGGCACTTGACGAAAAATGTCTCCTAGCTCAACAGCACATCGAACTCTATCAAGCCCGTATATTACAGGCTTTCAACAAGAAGGTCAAGCAGAGGACTTCCAAGTAGGCGACCTGGTTCTGGCAGTCAGGAGGCCGATGGTGTTGACTCACAAGACACCAGGAAAGTTCGAGCCCAAGTGGGAGGGGCCTTTCATCATAGAGACGGTATACTCAAACGGTGCCTACCGTCTCGCCAAATCCAATGGGGACTTGTTTATGATGCCCATCAACGGTAAGTTCCTAAAGAAGTACTACTCTTGATATCCTTCAGACTTGTACTTCTATCTCCACCCGACAAGGGAGTCTGTGGACCCAATCATCAGGGCTCACGTACACGTCCCACAAAATCTTACGCTTCTGGAACCCAGCTGTTCCATGGCGTTCTATCTTCCAGTAGAAGGACAACCACGTCCACATTACCTCTGAGTTGTTCCACTACACCCTATAAAGCAGAATCTTACGCTCCGTAAGACTACGCTACCTATCATATTTACCACGTCCACATTACCTCTGAGTAAACATCCCGTACAGATAACCCCTGCGTTGTCGTACATTGATCGCAGAACTTTCACGTCCACATTACCTCTGAGTAGCTCCGCGTATCCCCCAGAGTCATTCCTACCACGTCCATAACACCTCTGAGTAGGAACATTCCATCATTTGAATCCCATATTTGCCACGTCCACATCACCTCTGAGCAAACATGTCGGTTCTCTCGAACTTATTATCTGTACCTAAAAACCAAGGTGCGCAAAAGATAATAGGTCCACACAAAATTATCAAGTTCATGACAGCAAAAATGAACACACCACAAAAAACTCTGTATTCTTTATTCAAAAGTAAAGGATTACACCCCCAGCAAGAGTTACAAATTACACAAAAAAGAAGAGTCTACAAACCCTAAACATTCCCGGGGTTGGCCAAAAGCTCTTCAATCCGACGCTTCAAGCCTGCCGCCCGAGTCTCTACGGTCGCCAAGACCCGGCGTTCGGCTTCTTGATGCATCATTTCTATAGCCTCAGGAGAAGTGTCATCCTCATGCTTCTCGTCCAACTGTTGCCGCTGCTGAGCCAGGGTAAGAGCCCGGCGCGTGAAAGCTGCTTCCTCCTCCTTAGATGCTACATGTTTAGCCTGGACTCGCTCAGCATTTAATAAGAGTTAGGCCCGCTGGACTTCAAGAAGGCAAATCTTGGCATCAACCTCCACTATACTAGCGTCCAACGCGGCCCGTAACTCCACCTTCTCCTGCATGGATTGAGATAGCCTCTCTACCGCAGGCTCAGTTTCATCCACCTCGCGTTCCCAGACACCCACGGTATCCTGATAAGAGGATTCAGCTTCAGCGATCAACTTCTCCTTTTTCGCGTCTATCAGGGCGGAGAGATCATTTCGCTAGATACACTGAAACTCGGAAAGCAGCTGGTCCAGCTCGGCCACCGAGGCCTCCAAAATCTCAGCCATATGATCATGGCCCTGGTGGAGACTTATCTGACCGATGTGGGGAAGCGCCTTGGATTTTGCCATCGCGAAACTCCCATTGGCGTTCATCACTATCGATATACCCTTCTACAGTATCTTGTACACTGCTTCAATGATGAATTTTATGTACTCATCCGCATCCGCCATCACTTGTGGTGTCATGGCAGGAGTTGGATGAGCTGTCCTAGATGGCGGACCTGAAGAGGACCCCCCGACCTCAATCTGCGAGGCTGGAACGTCGACCTCAGCAGACCCTCCCACACCAGGAACTTGAATTCCGCTACTAGTTCGAGATGCCAAGAGAGCAGAAGGAGTTGGGTGGGGTGTCGATATCGTCCCCCAAGTCGAAGAAGCAACAGAGGGCTCCTGCACCAGCAAGCCCTTGTCCTTTCCCGTCTCAAAGGGACTATCAACATCCGGAGTTGCCTCCTCCACCACCGAGGTGCGACCTGTAACCAGCACAGAGCCCTCCTCTGGCAAGCTAACTGGATCAGCTCCCGTTTCCTGGCGATGCACGTCCTCTGGGGTCGGGCTCAGCAGACGAGTCTCCCCCTCCTCATCAAATCCCTCTTCGGGGATAGCATCTGTCGCTACCTCCCGGTCGACAGCCACCTCAGCCTCCACTGCTGACCTTGGGGTAGGGCTCGGCAATGCTACAGCCAACCTCCCCTCATCTTGATAAGGAGGGGAATCAACCCTCTCCTCTGTTTCAATCACGTCTGTTGCCCCCACAACAGACTCACGTATCTCTGGAGGAATATCATCTGAAGACGACGAACTCCACTCCACTTCTTTATCCGGAAGCCCCGTGTCTGCTGGACCCTCAATGTCCAAGGCCTCCACGGTGGCTTGCACCGCTCCGGGAACTGCTTCAACCTCAGCTTCCCTTCCAATATAATCTGGAGACACTGGAGTCTCCACAACAACGACATCGTCTGGGTTCTCCTCCTCGGGAGACATCACAATCGGCAGAACGCGCTCTTCCGATGAGCTCGCCACCTCCTTTGGTCTGCTGCTACCAGATTTTGGAGTACGGAGTCTCCTTTTTAGCGGCTCCTACAAAAATAAAGCACAGGTCACAAGAAATGTTGAGCCTAACCAGCCAATATGGGACATCCTTACCTCCGTAGGTGCTGAATCCAATGACACTGTCGGTGACAATGCCTTCTTCTGCCTTTTTGGCGTGGAAGAGCCAGCCTCTGTATCAGCACGTCTTTTCGGTTGACCGACCGAAGGCTCTGTCTGACCCCCTGTGGATACGGCAGGGGTACCTCGATAACCCACCTCTGGCGGACGGTACGATCGAGCCTTCCCCAATATGTTCCCGGTCACTGCTAACTGGGTGCCGACAATGAGATTGGTCTCCCTATCATATCCGGGGGTATGGCATTCATAACACAATAAAATTTGGCGGCCGAGAAAAGAATCGGCGACCGCGGATTCTGGACGGGCAGTGTAAAGCGTGCTCCGGTACATCCGGTATTGTAGTAATGCCAAGCTCGTGCACCATCCAACAAACTTCCAGTATATCCCATGTTAATACTGGAGTTGTCCAACATCAACTGAGCATAGCCAAATTGTCGTGCAAAATGGCTCGGCAAATACGGTTCCAGGTAACACTGGTTCCTATTCCAGTACACCAGATGGGACGGCTGTTTGCCATGAATTATAAAAGAACAGAACAATTATGTCGGAGGACTGGACTTTTACTTCACAATAAAAACTCGCTCGTACAAAAAAAGCCTAGGGACGAAAACCTAGGTACAACAATCTAAGTACAATTGTTTAGTTTTTTCTGACGAGTGACGGTAGAGGCTCGGAAAAGCGACGGCAGCTCTGCCTTACTCCTTGGACGATCGGACGCAGCCTTGGCTCTGGTGAAGAAATGCTCTTGGACGTGTGGGGAGACTCCCTTGCTCCGTCGGTTTTTGGATGTCTCTGTAGTGCTCTCTCTCTTTTCTCTGCTCTTTCCTTGCTCTTCTCTCATCTTCTGCCTATTTTCTCCGTCTTTTCGCAAGGAAATAGCACCTTGCTATTTATAGGAGTGGGATGCGATCATTAGGGTTTATAAATGATTGCCTCCTTCAGAAGTCGGCGGTTAAGGATCAATTAATCTGGGCCATTCATTTTGAATATAATGAATTTGAGCAATTAACGTAATTGCATCAAATCTCTGTGGGCAATAAATGTTGATTGCCATGAATATTCGTGATTTGTGATAGCCTGTCACGTGTCCAATTTGCTTAATTTGATTTAACCTGGGCAATTATGATGATAGCAACAAATCTGATTTTGTTAGGATTTGTTAGCACCCATAATTCCAGGGAAGATAAGACTACCACGTGTCTCAATTGTAGCGAAGAGCGCCACGTGTCTCAACTGGACCGTCCTGGTCGAACCGCATATGGGGGGTCCTCTCAGCCGCATGAAACATGCAGCTGTACGTGGATGGGCAGCCGCATGGGGATGGGCAGTCGCATGGAGATAGACAGCCGCATGCAGAGGGGCAGCCGCATGGGGATAGGCAGCCGCATGCAGATGGGCAGCCGCAAGGGGATAGGCAGCCGCATGCAGATAGGCAGCCGCATGGGGATAGGCAGCAGCATGCAGATGGACAACCGCATGGAGTGGCCTCGGGACTTGGTAGATTTTGCCAACTGTAAGGAGATTTTCTCCTCTTTTCTAGGATCACGCCATCATGTCAGAGTCATTATTACGTCCTTATGTCAGAGCTGTCATGGCTGTTATTTGTCAGAGCAGCCATCAGGGCATTAAATGCAGCCAAATGTAGAGAAGAACTGTTGAAGGCCACCTGTCTTCTTACTGAGCCGCATGGATCTATCCGAGCCGTATGGACCCCTGAGCCGCATGGACTTCTGAGCCGCATGAGGATCCTGAGCCGCATGGGGATCCTTCTGTCGGAGCCGCATGGGTCTTTCTTTATTCTTTTCCATGCTTCTACAAGACCCCCTTCAAAGTTTTCAATTTGCAAAATTGAAATACTTTGAATAAGAAGCATGGCCATGTAAAAATTCTTCGGGCCGCATAGGATCTTCTGGCACTACCAAAATAACCAACTTTAGCGACGGCCACATCCGTCGCTCATCCGTCGGTAACATAAATTACCGACGGAATAGCGACGGATATTTGATGAAAATGGCCGTCGGGAAATACGTCGTCGCTAAAATTTGTCCGTCGCTAAGCCGTCGGACAAATGATTAACCGACGGACTAGCGACTGATTACCGACGGTTGCCTTTCAATGGTTTAGCGACGGATTAGCGACTTGTTCCTGTCGGTTTACATGCCATATAATATTAAAATATCCGTCGCTAAGCCGTCGTAAATAGGTCGGTAAAAGCGTATCAGAGAGGTTCCTGATACGCAAAATCAGTCGCTATTCCGTTGCCATTCCGTCGTTAACCTCGACGTTATAGCGACGGATTAGCGACGGCCACATCCGTCAGCCTGGTTCTGGAAAGCTTCCATATTTCCAGAACCATGTCGACGGATAATGGGTCGCTAAGCCGTCGCTAGTCCGTCGTCATCCTCGACAGATTAGCGACGGATTAGCGACCCACTATCCGTCGCTAAGTCTCTGGAAACGTACCATATTTCCAGAACCATGTCGACGGATTTGCCGTCGCTAGGTAGTCGATATCCGTCGCTAATATTCCAGTTAGCGACGGAAGTTCCGTCGCTAGTTCGTCGCTAGCTCGTAGCTACCTGCAAATTTATTTCAACCAGTTAGCGACGGATGCGCCGTCGCTAGGTAGTCGCTAGGTGGTCGCTAACTGCAAAATATTTATATCACCCAGTTAGCGACGGATATTCCGTCGCTCGTCCGTCGGTAACTGCAAATATTTATTTAACCCAGTTAGCGACGGATTTGCCGTCGCTAGTTAGTCGCTCATCGGTCGCTAAAAGATATATCCGTCGCTAGTTAGTCGCTAGTCCGTCGCTAAATACAACATTAATTAAAAAAAATTACAGAAACATTCTATTTCCTTTTCGTAAATATTACACATATTCATAATATCCAATATCCAAACATCCATGTACGATCAACAAATATCCAAATATCCAAATTTATAATATCCAATATCAAACAGAAATATCCAAACATCTATGTACAAATATCCAAACACAAATACACAAATTCATAATATCCAAACATTCATGTACGCTTCCAAAATATCCAGAATTCAAAATCCAAAAATAGTACAAATATCCAAAAACAGTACAAATATCATTGAGATGGATCGCGTCGTCGTCTCGGCGCCGCCTCGGCTCTGCGGATGTACTCTTCCACCATGTACACCGGCACCTGGGACAACACATGCTCTGGAAGCGTACGGAGCTGCTCTGGCGACATCAAGTCCATGAGCCCCATGAGCGCAGTATCCGGTACCAGGCGGACCTCGGCAGAACGGTCAAATGAATAACGTCTAGGGTCGGAAGGACCGGCAACCGCACTAGACGTACCGGGAGCAGACGGATCTGGACCGGGAGCAGAAGAAGGACGCGAAAGGCGCTCCAGCACATCCGACATTAGACTCCGCATTTCCGACATATCGGAGGTGAGAGTCGCAAGCTGCTCCCTCATATCGTCCGACGGGGGCGCGGGAGGAGGCGGGGGCGGTGGATATCTCGGAGTCGCGCCCTGCAACGACGTCGCCATGGAACCTACGCCGTAGACGCGCCCTTTATTAAAGCCGCCGACAGACTCTACGAACACGTCGTCGTAGCGAGCGGCCATAGAAGAGGGCGTCTGGGTGGGCGTCGTTTCGCCGACAACCTCGGCAGGGGGCTCAATCTGACTAAGGGCCTCACGATATGCAGCCTATCCAATGAATGTGTTTATACTATAAGTTTTCCTAAGTTATAATCTAAATCCTATGTTTCCCTAAGTTATAATTTGAATCCTACGTTCACCTAATTAAGTTAACAATAATTATATTTTTAATATAAATCTCATAAACGTAATTACTTACATCAGTCGCCTGGGCCCTCGCGTCGACGAAGCTCCCGTCTGCCCGTCTCTTGTGTGTATGCAGGAATACATCGTAGGCGGTGACCGACTCCGGCTCTCTCCCCTCCTTTACCGCCCGTTGTGCCTGCATACGAAATATACGTCGAATTTAATTAACTACGTATATTAATAGTACCGAATTTAATAGTGAAATGAATTTGCGGTATCTCACCAAATCTGCACGCGTCGCTGCGTGGGGCTTTGAACCTCCCGTATGCAGACCAGCGGCCTGTCTGCTCGCCTTCGCTTTCTCTGATTTTTCCCTGTACTGAGCAGTATTCATCTTATCCAACATCTGCTCGTAGTACTCCTCCCGGAGCCACTTCTTCCTCGAATGCGCCATACGAACGTCGTACACCGCATCCCGTATCTTCTTCCCGGCGGTGGCTTTGTAGGCCTTGCGAATCAACTCCTCGCGATGGGGGGGCCACCAGAACGTCGTCTGACATACAAATTAAATTATTACGTAATTAAAAAATTAGTGGATTAAAGAATAATTAATAATTAACCAAAAGATATATATATACCTTCATCTCCTCGAGCCAGACGTACTGCATGTTCTGAGGCACCTCAGAAAAATTGAGGTAGGGGCCATGGTAGTTTTCCCGGATAATTTGCCCGAGTATCCGGGCAGCATCATACGGGAAAAACCTACAAAGAAGCAAAGACTGGATTATTAACTTGAATAAATGAAACAAATTTAATAAATTAACTTAAATTTACTTACGTATCACCCGCGGGCCATAGCTCTCGTCGGTTCTCGCCTATCGGCCTCTCTGGAGGCGTCGGAGGATCCGCGGGTCCGCGGATGTACTCACCGGTAGCAGGATGAAGCTGAATCCGGGGGTACTCCGGAGCCCACCCTGCAGTAACTGATGGTGTACCCGCTGGTGCATCCGGGGGCGGAACGGATCCGCTAGCGGATGGAGTCTCAGGCCTCGATGAAGATGAAGGTAGCGCAGAGATAGATCGACGGCGGGAAGAGTCTGTGGCCGGGCTCTCCAGGTCGGGATCGGAGGACTCTATATCCGGGGAATGTGGAAGGCGACCACGACCGCTACCACCACGACCGCTACCACCACGTCCACGGTCAGTGCCGCTACCACCACGCCTACCACGGCCAGTACCGCCACCAGCACCACCACGGCCACGGCCACTGCCGCTACCAGCAGCACGAGTGGTAGTGACCATGACCTGTAAATAGAACACATAAATATAATTAATAATATAGAAGTATAAATGAATATAAAACTGAACTAAAATATATATACCAGCAGCAGGGCGGCGAGTGCCGTCAAGACAATGAGAACTAAGAGTGCCATCTGTAAAAAGAAAATCATACAATAAGTAGATGATCGAACGACAAAAACATAAACTGAAATAAGAATGTGTCCGTCTAAACTGAATTCACTAAGTTAGTTGTAAGTGCTTCTAATATATACCGATATTTAATCTAATCATCGTTATCGTCCTCGTCCTCATCGTCATCGTCATCGTTCTCATCCTCATTCTCATCGTCGACTTCATCTATATCATCATCCTCATCGTCGACTTCATCTGTATCATCATCCTCATCCTCATCCTCATCTTCTTCTTCTTCTTCTTCTTCTTCTTCTTCTTCTTCTTCTTCTTCTTCTTCTACTTCTTCTTCAGGCTCAATACTTGGGACAAGACGCCTCTTTCTCCCCTGGTTGACAGCTAAGTCTTGTATATCAACCTCTTCCTCCCCTCTATTTTCCTCAGCATGAGGTATATCGACATCTTCCACGTCCATGGTATCCGACTGTTGTCCCATGTATTGGGGCTTCTCGATCTGGTCCTCTTGGTATGCTGGGTCTCCAACGTTGAATGTATTTCTAGATTTAATCTTGCATACTGCCCACCAGTCAAATCGATCTCTACGACGCCTTGGGTAGCTTGTATAGTAGACTTGAACAGCCTGACTTGCTATCGCAAACGTGTCGGACCCTCTATACCTCCTGCGATGATTTATATCGACGAATCCAAATTGTTTATCGATTCTCCAACCGATATTTGGTCTCGTATCGAACCACTCACATTTGAACATCACAATATGCATATCATATGGGGCACTATATTGTAAATCTACAATCTCCCGAAGCACTCCATAATAGTCAAAGTCCGGCTCGTCGTCATAGATGGTGCCTCTTATGCAAACACCAGAATTCTTGGTATCGAAGCCGTCATTGAGAAATTCGGCATTTATAGCATGCTGAGTTGACTTAAACTTGAAGCCATTAACGACATAGCCTGACAAAGTCTTTGCATGCTTCTTCGGTCCCAATGCCAAATAACGAATGCTCTCATTTATGAGTGTTGTTTCAGGCAATAAAACCTGTAAACATGTATTGCTAATTTAAATATTTTAGCTGCATATATTTTAATGGTAGCCGCATAACATATTATCTCAGTTACTTACGTATTTACGAAACCAGGACGGAAAGGTACAATCAACCTCTCTTTGAAGTCCCTCATCTGTAATATATGGTGTCCTCAGAAGGATGTGACAACTCTCCTTCGTCCACCAGGACGGAGAGGTACAATCAACCTCTCTGCAGCAAAATCTGGATGACACAAATCAAAATGTTTCCACGCCTCTCCATCCGAAGGATGTGACAATTCTCCTTCGTCCTTTATGCGTTCTTCGCTGTGCCACGTCATGTGTTCTGCTGTATTTAGAGACATATACATCCTCTGCAAGCGCTTCGTGATCGACAAGTAATGCATATACTTGTAAGGACATCGTTTTTTAGTCGACTTTCCTTTTCCCTGTACTGGCTTGTAACGATCCGCATTACAGAAGCTGCAACTTTCTGATACGCAATTCTCTTTGTAGTACAACATGCATCCGTTGCGACAACAATCTATCTTCTCGTACCCGAGTCCCAGTTGTCGGACCATCATCTTTGACTTGTAGAAGTTTTTTGGTAGCTCTTTTGATTCCTTCGGTAACACCTCCTTGATTACTTCTGTGATCCGATTATAGCAAGCTTGTGGCAAGTTAAAATCAGACTTTATGTTCAACAACCGCATCGTCACTGACAGTGCGGAATGAGTCTCACAACCAGGATATAGAGAAGTATCTGCGTCCTGAAACATGTCATAGAACTCCTTCGCCTCGGGATTAGGATCCTCCGGATCAAAATTAGGCCCTGCCGCATCATACACCATATCTCGTGCAAGGTTCTGCAGATCTCCATAATCAACAGAGCATCCATGGTCTTCGATGACATCCGTTGCAGCATTATCATCAAAAGCATAAGTAGCAGCTTCCGCAGCCTGTCTTTCCGAATATAGTTCACCTTGCGATGACCACAGGCCGTAATTACGTACGAAACCCTTACGGGTCAAATGATCTCTCACAGTCACCACTTCTTCGTAACGTCTATTGTGACATTTAACACATGGACACTTAATTTTGTTACCGTCCATGTACTGAGCTTTGCTCATTGCATAATTAAGAAATACTTCCACGCCTGCCTGAAAATCGTCACTCACACCAATTCTACTCTCGTGTTGCCGTTTGTACATCCATGTACGATCAACAAAATAACGACTCATCCTCAATTTGGATATGAAAATCTGTATCGTAAGACAAACTAAACATAAGAATAGCCCGATACCGATACTCATAAATTTGGATTAGGGTTAGGATGTTAGATATAAGTGAACTAGGTAATGTAGAGTATAATATAGGAAACTGTGAATGGACTGAAAGTTGTACATGAGAAGGTTCAATGAAGGGCCCATAAATGGGTTCACATGATAAGTTAGTAAGAATCCACATCACTATACATACTCCCCCGTCTCAGGAGTGTGTCTGGCTCCTATTTAGAACAGCACAGGTCACAACATGTCCAGAATAGCAAAACAGAGCTCTACAATGTATATCGGTATCGGACTATTCCTACGAGTATTGGTATCGGCGATATCAATACTCGTGTGAATAGGAGATTGCAATATAAGTCTAAGCTATCTAGCTAACATGTATACTTGCATTTACATTGTATCATAACTTGTATCTAGTTACCTTGCTAATCATGTATATACTCTTAACATATATGTGAAGACACTATACTAACATGTATTTAAATCAAGGTTCAAAGTATCGGTATCGGAATCGGTATCGGACTATATATTCCTACGAGTATTGGCATCGGCGATATCAATACTCGTGTGAATAGGAGATCGCAATATAAGTCTAAGCTATCTAGCTAACATGTATACTTGCATTTACATTGTATCATAACTTGTATCTAGTTACCTTGCTGATCATGTATATACTCTTAACATATATGTGAAGACACTATACTAACATGTATTTAAATCAAGGTTCAAAGTATCGGTATCGGAATCGGTATCGGACTATATATTCCTACGAGTATTGGCATCGGCGATATCAATACTCGTGTGAATAGGAGATTGCAATATAAGTCTAAGCTATCTAGCTAACATGTATACTTGCATTTACATTGTATCATAACTTGTATCTAGTTACCTTGCTAATCATGTATATACTCTTAACATATATGTGAAGATACTATACTAACATGTATTTAAATCAAGGTTCAAAGTATCGGTATCGGAATCGGTATCGGACTATATATTCCTACGAGTATTGGCATCGGCGATATCAATACTCGTGTGAATAGGAGATTGCAATATAAGTCTAAGCTATCTAGCTAACATGTATACTTGCATTTACATTGTATCATAACTTGTATCTAGTTACCTTGCAATATAAGTCTAAGCAATCTAGTATTGGTATCGGCGATATCGGTAGTATCGGCGGTATCGGATCGAAGTATCGGATTTTTTTGGTATTGGAAAACAAATAATTATTAATAAATTATTTACATTTAAAAACATATAATTTATACATTTAGGCATAATTTTAAGTGTTTTAAGTATTATTTCTTAGTAGTTTTGAAATTAAATGAAATTAAATTAAATGAAATAGTATTATTTCTTAGGATCGGCGGGGAATGCAACCCATTCCCCACCCCCCCGACCCCCCTGCCCCAATTCAACACCCCCCCCCGACCCTCCTGCCCTCTCCATTACCCACCCCCCCCCCCACCCCGACCCCCCTGCCCCCATTCTCCACCCCCCCGACCCCCCTGCCCTCTCCACCCCCCACTCCCCGCCCCCCGACCCCCCTGCCCCCATTCCCGACCCCCTCCGACCCCCCTGCCCCCATTCAACACCCCCCCGACCCCCCTGTCCTCTCCACCCCCCACCCCCCGACCCCCCTGCCCCCATTCCCCACCCCCCCGACCCCCCGACCCTCATTCCCCACCCCCCCACCCCCTGCCCCCATTCCCCACACCCCCCCGACCCCCTGACCCCATTCACCACCCCCCCCGCCCTCCCCACCCCCCACGAAGCCGACCCCCCCCCACTCCCCCCCCCGGCCCCAAAACCCAAAATTAGAGAAAGAGAGAGAGAGAGAGAGAGAGAGAGAGATACCTGGTAGAGAGAGAGAGAGAGAGCCGCGAGAGAGAGAGAGAGAGCCGCGTGCGAGAGAGAGAGAGCCGCGAGAGAGAGAGAGAGTTTTGGGGGGAATGAAAAATTCCCTCCCGTCGGTTCAATTTAAGTTAGGGCACAGAACCAAGCGACGGAATAGCGACGGAATAAATTAGTCGCTAAACCGTCGCCAATTAAAAGGTGTTTTCCGACGGATATATCCGTCGCCAGTTAGTCGCTAAAGTTCCCGCCAATGTTTTAAAGATTTTGCCGCCAACATTTGCGACGAATAAGCGACGAAAAAGAATCCGTCGCTAACGTTCGTCGACTTAGCGACGGAAACCCGACAAATTTTTACATTTAAAATTGGAAAAAATTATGTTATGTTGTCTGTCGCTAATCCGTCGCTAAGATGTCGGAAACTGGTCGCTATTAGCGACGGAATCCGTCCGTCGCTAAACTTCCGTCGGTAAAGTGGGGTATTTTAGTAGTGTGGCCGCATGGATGTCTCAGCCGCATGGCCTCCTCAACCGCATGGCCATCTGAGCCGCATGGGCTTTCCAGCCGCATGGGCTGCTTGGCCGCATAGGCTCCTTGCCACGTCTTCATGCCACGTGTGCAAATCTTTGCATTGATTGCCTTTGATTTGAGCCGTCTTTTGGGGGGAGTCCCAAGAGTCGGCTCATTAAATTTTGGATTTTCTTTGGATGAATCTCTTTCATGAGAGGGGGCAAAATCCTGGGAGTCGGGTTTGCCTACAGCACACGACCCGAAGCGCTCCATCGGTCCACGTGCTTTCTCCCCCCTTTTGTCCTATAAATAAGAGTAATTAAGAGAAAAAATCTCTTTACTCTCTTCTTCAACTCAAGCCCTTCCTGCCCTAACTGTCATCCTCTTCTTCGATCACCGATGGCTCCCAAGAAGACTGTTGCGGCGTAGGGTAAAAAGGCGGCGTCTTCGTCGGCTGCGACGGCGAAGGGCAAGAAAGCTGCTTCTACTTCGACTGCGGCGACGAATGATAATGTGGCAGCTCCTCCGCCAGCCGACGTGCCCGTAGTTCACCCCGACGTCTACCCTCCTATTGCTGGTAAGGACGCTGTGTGAGCTTGAAACCCTAACTGTTGTGGCTATGTCGCATGCTCTATGTGCGAGCGTTCATCTTCATGTATGCCGCATGTATGTCTCATGTCCGAGCCGCATGGGTTATGCTCCATGTCCGAGCCGCATGAGAATTGTTACTGTGGCTGCATAAGTACTTCGCCAACGGGGCCGCATAAGCTGCGTTGGGCCGCATAGGCTCGCACGAATTTTTTTGTCACATGAGCAGCATAAACTTATCCGAACTCTGTCGTATGAGACTTCGTTTATATAGAGCCATATGAGAACACTGCCGCATGAACCTTCGCTGGACAGAGGCGCATAAGTGTCTTTTGAGTTGGACCACATGAGACTCCATTAAATTATAGCCGCATAAGCTCGAAAACACCAATCAGTTCTCCTTGTCCATCTTTTTAACTTATTTCTTTTGTCCTCTTTTCAGTGAATTTTCCAGTTAATGCTGTGGGAGAACCTCTGGTGGGTCGTGCCCAAGCCGTAATGGGCTATAGATACGACCAGATAGTTCGGTATGTGGCGGACCGGTTTCCTAGTGACGAGCCTTTGACGAGGTTCAATGCCCTCAAGAACCGACCCTTCTACTTTTTATGTGCCATGATGAATTCGGAGAAATTGGAAGGATAATACCTGAAGCCGGCGTTCTTCTTCGGAGACGCTTTGACTGTGAAGAACAGTCAAGTTTTGGACGTGTCAGAGAATTGGAGCTTTATTTCTAACGGGATGGTGATCCGCATCCCTCAAATGGAGCATCACTTCCCACTATCTTGGTTTAATATGCTCCCGCTGGACTGGAAGATAGAAGAGTCTTTAACCCCTACCCGGAATAGGATGTTTGTGGGCGACATCCATTACAACAACAGCATGAAGTCAGTGTGTACGGGCAAGGTGCATGCCAGCCGCTATGTAATACGATTGGCCCCAGGTACTTTCTTGAATGTATCGGGTCCCATTTTCATGTTCTCTGCAGCCGACACTTTTCTGAACCAGCTTGCTCAGAAAGGCTCCTATCCAATTGGCCGGTTGGCGCTCCCAAGTTGGATACACCCCATCCCTCCATGGATCAATCTGTCTATGTGGATCTCACGAAAGTATGAGACTTTTCTGTGTGAGATTGGTCTTTATCACGCGATTCGGAGCACCAGCCACGGCTTACCCGTAAACAAGAAATTATTCATGGCTCTGCTGGAGATGTACAACCGCCGTACGGGAACCTTCTATACACCTGTAGGGGAAATGGGGCTTGCACTCCATGATATGCACGTGGTTTCCATGCTTCCTTGGGGGGATAAAGCTTTTGAGGTGTACCCTCCTACGAATGAGGAGTTCGAAGAGCTGGAAGAACGGTATCCGGGTTTCGTGGCTATTTATCAGGAGATATTGTTCCACTATAGCACGTGCCAGCAGATAGCCAAGAAGGATAGCAGCTCGTAAGGGAATGCTTCCCACACTAAGGACTGGGTAAGCTATCTCTTCTCGACGGAAGCCTCAGGCCGAGTTACTTCCCGAAGTCCTCAATCCCGGGAGGCGGTTCAGGCCTTGGTGTCGTTGACCAAGAGGGTGGCCACCACCAGTGACAAATTTAGGAGTCAAACCGACTCTTTTGGTTATTTTTATCAGGATACCCAAGAGCTGTCAGAGAAGGCGCTCCTGGCAGGATTCTTGATGATATGGCTGCGGAATTGCATAGTCTCGGGAGGAGCTGGTTCTATTGAGAGGATCAGCCGTAATTTTATCCTCCCTGCTATGAAGCTGGTTTTTGGAGTCAAACTAGCTCTTCTCCCGGCCATGGTATGCAGCATACACCATGGCCTCCGTACTTTTACGTCCAAGGTCATTGCCCGCGATGTGACAAAAGAGTTTGAACGAACTGAGCTGCCCTATCATTATCTGATAGGGTGGCTGTTGATGCACTGTCCGTCTTTGATGAGGCTGAGTTCTGAAGATGGCATGATTGTTGATGACACTTTTATCTTCTGTTATCGCAACGAGACTTGGGAGTACGAGACCATGTGTGCCTGCCGGATGGCGCTGGCGAGAGCAGATAGGTACGAATTTTTCGTATCCGTCCTTCGTTTCACTGCTGAGAAAATAGCGGACGTACATCTCGACGGTATTGGGCCTCCTCAGCTTCTAGACGGCCAGATGCTTCTGTGGTTGTGTAACATCCGCCCCGCCCACCTGGTATATCGCAACCGCAATGCTGTCTTCCCAGAGCTTTACCTGCCTAGCAGGTTTGCCCGACAGTTTGGATACAGCCAGCTTTTTCTGGACAGCCCCAGCTCTTGTCTGGGTTTTGAAGGTAGCCTCCTTGACGGTGTCAGGGCCTGGCACTACTATGATATGTTCCATAACCGTACCACTTTCTCGGTTCCTGATGTTGAGGCGCCGGTAGAGATTTTATATATGGCGGCCCTGTACCATGTTATAGCAAACAAGTTCCCCATCGGTTTTAACTCGGGTGCCAGTTTTATTGTTGGTACTGGCCTGGACGAGAAGCCCCAAGGGGCCAAGATGAGGAAGAAGAAGAAGAAGAATATGGTCGAGGTACCAGACTCGGAATCCACCAATGCGGATGATGAGGACGACGAGCGTGATGCAGATAATTCTTCCCTCCCGGTGGAAGATGTTGGGGCAGATCAGCCGTCTGTTTCGTCAGATGAGATGGTGGCAGATCAGCCAAACGTTGCACCTGGTCCTGTACGGAAGCATAGCAGACAAATCTCTCCTGTTGGCGGTATTCCTTACTCCCAAAAATTGGTTACGACTAGACATCGCAGGCTAACTATAAGGGAGAGAAGCGAGGAGGTCGATCCCGCTTCGGAGGTAAAGCGAGTTACTACCATCTTTATTTAGTTCTTCCTTTCTTCTAGTTTTGATCTTAATCATTTTTCTTTCCTTCCGTAGGTGTCAGAAGAAGAGGAATCTCAAGTTGCTGAGGTCGTGACTCGAGACGACGGAGGCTCCGATGAACCTGTCCCCGAAACTGCTGAATTTCATCAAGATGATGCTGATCGAGTCGTACCTCCCTCCGGGGTGGCTGGGACAGAAGAGCCAGTCGAATTCGGTTTGGAGGGTACTAGTGAGGGGAATATGGCGGTTGTGAACGAACCCCAGCCTCCGCGATCCTCCCTTGGTAAGATAAGCCGAATTTTGACTAGTGAAGAGGCACATTCGCTCTATCATCACATCCTTCTCGGTTACATCGATTGATGGTTGCTCTGGACGTACAGGTCCTGCCTCTCCAGTACCGATGATGGACATTGTTGAGATAGGCTCTGCCGAAGGGGAACTGGCAGAGAGGAGCGTACCCCTTCCTCTTCCAACTCATATTGAAGGACCTCCCGCTGGCTCGAGTTCGAAAAGTCAGGTGGCGGCACAGCCGGGGCAGGGGAGAAGTTTGTCCCCAGCAGAGTCGCCATCATGTTTGCCATAAAATATAAAAGAACAGAACAATTATCGGAGGACTGGACTTTTACTTCACAATACAAACTCGCTTGTACAAAGAAAGCCTAGGGACAAAAACCTAGGTTCAGCAATCTAAGTATAATTGTTTATTTTAGATTCTGGGGGTGACGATAGAGGCTCGGAAAAGCGACGGCCGCTCTGCCTTACTCCTTGGACGATCGGATGCAACTTTTTGACTCTGTAGAAGAACTGACGGGCGTTGATGAAGAAATGCTCTCTCTTCAGGCTCTCTGGCTCTCTATGCACGTCTGTCTCTGTATCTCTCTCTGTATCTGTCTCTGTGTATATATGTCTCTCCGTCTCTCCGTGTATATCTGTTGCAAGGGAATGGCACCCTGCTATTTATAAGAGTGAGGGGCCTCATTAGGGTTTACAATGATTGCCCATTCTTGGAAGTCGGCGGCTAAGGATCATTAAATCTGGGCCGTTCATTTGAGATTTGAGCAATAAATATGATTACATCAAATCTTTTGTGGGTAATTAATGCTGATTGACATAAATCCTCCTGATTTGTCATGCCAACCTTGGATTCCTCGACACGTGTCTTTAATTAGCTTATTTGCAAATGATCTGATTTGATTCTAATATTTAATTAGGATTTGCTGAGAGATTTCGATCAATCTGATGCCACGTACCCTGCTATCATGCCACGTGTCTGAGCCGCAGGAAAGTTGGGCCGCATGGTAATGATTTGAGCCGCATGAGTATGAGTGAACCGCATGGAGATGGCCTTTATGGGCCGTATGGGGATAGTCTTCGTGGGCCACATGGAGCTGTCCTTCATGAGCCGTATGGAGCTAGTCTTTGTGAGCCGCATGGGGCTAGTCTTTGTGAGCCGCATGGGACTGGTCTTCATGAGCCACATGGGAGAGTCCCCGCTTGGGCCGCATACAACTGTCCACGTGTCAAAGCCACATGACCGTTTCTGAATCTCGGAAGATTGTGTCAGAGATTTTCATCGCTTTCCAAGGAATCCGTCATTATGAGGGAGTCATAATGATATCTTCGTATCAGAACTGTCACCTCGTCAAAGCTGTCAGCCGTCAAAGCATTTAATGCAAACACGAGAGAGCTGTTTGCAGGCCACGTGGCTCCTCTTTGAGCCGCATAGGACTTGTTTGAGCCGTATAGTCGCTCGAGCCGCATGAACTCTCTGAACCACATGAACTGTCTGAGCCGCAGGGGGCTCTCTGGCCGCATGGAAAGTTGGGCCGCATGGTAATGATTTGAGCTGCATGAGTATGAGTGAACCGCATCGAGATGGCCTTTGTGGGCCGCATGGGGATGGTCTTTGTGGGCCGCATGGAGCTGTCCTTCATGAGCCGCATGGAGCTAGTCTTTGTGAGCCGTATGGGGCTAGTCTTTGTGAGCCGCATGGGGCTGGTCTTCATGAGCCGGATGGGAGAGTCCCCGCTTGGGCCGTATACAACTGTCCACATGTCAAAGCCACATGACCGTTTCTGAATCTCGGGAGATTGTGTCAGAGATTTTCATCACTTCCTAAGGAATCCGTCATTATGAGGGAGTCATAATGATATCTTCATATTAGAACTGTCACCTCGTCAAAGCTGTCAGCCGTCAAGGCATTTAATGCAAACACGAGAGAGCTGTTTGCTGGCCACGTGGCTCCTCTTTGAGCCGCATAGGACTTGTTTGAGCCGCATAGTCGCTCGAGCCGCATAGTCGCTCGAGCCGTGTGAACTCTCTGAACCGCATGAACTGTCTGAGCCGCAGGGGGCTCTCTGGCCGCATGGATTCTCTTTTATTCTTTTTCATGCTTCTACAAGACCCCCTTCAAAGTTTTCAATTTACAAAATTGAAATACTTTGAATAAGAAGCATGGCCATGTATTCTTCTGGACGCATATGATGTCTCGGCCGTATGGATGTTTCGGCCGCATAGATGACTCGGCCGCATTGAGTCAATCTGCCGCAGAGACTTTCCGCCACGTCATCTTGCCACGTATGGAGATCTTCTGCATTAAATGTTGTTGATTTGTTGTCAGTTTTGAGGTCACTTTTCGGGGCGGGATCCCAGGAGTCTGGCCTTCATTTTAGGCGGCTCGCCTCGATAACCGAAGAGTTGGTTTTCGTTCTGCACGAGAATCGAAGTGCTTCGGTTTTGTTTATAAAAATAGATGGGTTCAGTCGGAGGGATTTCTTTACTTTTTCTTTCTTCTTCAACTGTTGCTGTCTTTCCTTTCTTTCCCTATTTCCCTTCTCCGACTGACGAAAATGGCACCCAAATCTTCCAAGGTCGTCTCCGCTGCCACAAAAGGCAAGAAGGTGGCTTCCTCGTCGGCCGCTGTGCCCGAAGTGCATCCTGATGTTCGCCCTGATTTCAAGTGTAAGGATTTCTTTTGAACACTTTGAACCCTAAGAACCCATGGCTCTGCTGCATGATTTATGCACAAGCCCTCATCGTTTGGATAGCTCAATCCGGATCATGATGGAGCCGCATGCGTTGTATGGGCCGCATGACCCTCTCGCATTTGAGCCGCATAGGACATTCCCCCTGTATGAGCCGCATGAGAAGGATTTTGAGTCGCAAGACTACTTCTGGATATGAACCGCATAAAGTCTCTTTTGACCGGAACCGCGTATGTTCCTGACAAACTGGTTCGCATAGAATTTTGCTGAGTCCCTCCGCATAAAATCTTCTGCAAGATAGAACCTCATAAGTCTTAATCTGAACCGCATAAGCCATCGAATCAGTGTTACATGGAACTCCCAACTGAATTGGGCCGCATGAAGCTGTGTTGACCCAAACCGGATAGGCTCTATTAAGGCCGTGCCGCATGAAACCCAGCTGCATTGGGCCGCATAAGGCTTCGTCGACCCAAGCCGCATAGGCCCATAGGAACATCTTTTTGAGAATCTTTTAAGTGGCTTCGTTTTAACCATTCTTTTAATCCTGTTTCTTTTGTGCTTTTCTAGTGAACCTCCCAACCAACCCGGCCGGAGAGCTTCTAGTGGGTTCAGCTCAGTTTGCCATGGGTGTGCGGCTTCACGATCTAATTCGACATATGACAGATCAACTTCTCTCTAATGAGCCTCTGGAGAGGGTGGCTACCATCAACAACCAGCCTTTCCATTTTCTGTGCACTATGATGAATTCGGGGAAACTGGACGAAGAATATCTGAAACCAGCTTTTCTCTTTGGAGATGCTTTCTCCGTAAAGAACTCCCGAATGCTGGACGTTTCTGAGAACTGGGACTTCACTGTGGACGGGGTGGATATCCATATTCCCGAGATGGAGCGGCATTTTCCTCTTTCGTGGTTTAACATGGTGCCGTTAGACAGGAAAATGGCAGGTTCTCTTACTCCAACCCAACAGGGGTTGTTCGTGGGCAACATCCACTATAATATGAGTATTAGGTCGGCATGTGCAAGTAGGGAGTCAGTCAGCCGGACTGTGATGGGTCTGATTCATGGTACTTTTATCAATGTGTATGGTCCTAACTTTACTTTTACCCGAGATGACACCTTCCTGAACCAACTCGATCGCAAGGGGTCCTATCCCGTGGGCAGGTTGTCGCTGCTGAATTGGATAAACCCCATTCCCACATGGGCCAATCTTTCCTCATGGATCCTGAGGAACTACGAGAAACTCCTTCGAGAGATTGACCTTTACTACGCCATCCGGGGCACCTGTTACGGATTGCCCATTAACAAGCCGCTGTTCATGGCCCTTTTGGAGATGTATAGCCGACGTATGGGGACTTTCTTCGCGCCCGGGGGAGAGTTGGGACTTGCTCTCCATGAGATGCATGCTGTTTCTAAGCTGTCGTGGGGAGGTGAGGCCTTTGAAGTATATACCCCGACGAACGAGGAATTCGATGACCTGGATCGACGATTTCCTGGTTTCGTCGCTGTGTACCAAGAACTGTTGTGCCACCATAGCATCTGCCACCAGATTTCTATTAAGAAAGAAAATAGCTCAGAAGGGAACGCCCCTCATACTACGGCCTGGGTTGCGTATCTTTTCAAATTACGTCCTTCCGGTCGGGTTTCGTCTCGGGGTCCTCAAACCCCGTAGGAGGTGAAGGACATGATGTTGAAGGCCAAAAGGTCGAGGTCCACCCATAACAGGTTTGGGAGCCGCACTGACTCCTTCAGTTATTTCCACTACGGTATCCGGCAAATGTCCGATAAAGCAATCTTGGCCGGGTTCTTGATGGTATGGCTACGAAATTGTGTAGTCTCGGGAGGGGCAGGTTCTACTGAAAGGATCAGCCGCCATTTTATTCTCCCGGCTATGAAGCTGGTCTTCAAAGTAAGACTGGCCCTTCTTCCGGCTATGGTGTGTAGCATACACCACGACCTCCGTGCCTTTACATCTAAAGTCATTGCTCGTGAGACAATACTGGACTTCGAACGGATAGAGCTACCATACCACTATCTCATGGGGTGGTTATTGATGCATTACCGGTCATTGATGAGGGCCGGGACAGAGGATGATGTCACCGCTAATGATGTCTTCCTCTTCCGATACCGCCATCAATGTTGGGAGTATAACACCATGCCGGCTTGTCGGAGGGCATTGGCAAGAGTTGACGGGTCCGACTTCTTTGTGTCACTTCCTCAGTTTACCCCTAGAGAAGTAAGGAGGGTACACGTTGATGGCATTGAACCTCCCCAGCTCTTATCTGAGAAGATGCTTCTATGGCTGCGCAACATTCGCCCTGCGCTCCTAGTATATCGTTACCGAAATAACGTATACTTGGAGCCTTATTTGCCTAGTAGGTTTTCTCATCAATTCGGATATAGTCAGCTGTTCCTTGACTGCCCCAGTGCTTGCCTGGGCTTCGAGGGCAGTATCCTTGACGGCATCTAGGCGTGGCACTATTATAATGCTGTTCATACTCGGGCTAGCTTCTCAGTCCCTGACGCTAATACGCAAGGGGATATTCTATACATGGCGGCTCTTTATCACGTTGCGGTGAGTAAATCTTTCGTGAACTTTGACATGAGCACCAGCTTCATTGTCGGGACCGGCTTGGCAGAAAAGCCCGAGGGTTCCAGGAAGAGAAAGAGAGGGGCGAATAAGGTTCCTGTTCCAGACTCGGAGTCCACTGCGGCAGACGAAGAGGATGACGAACAGGCCGCCGATGACTCGTCGTATTCTTCGGACGAGGATGTGGGGAACCATCCTCCTATTGTGCCGGACGAAGAGGTGGAGGATCATCCACCTGTTGTGCCTGGTGCTTCACGCCCACGAGCCAGGCGTCTGTCTACTGACGATGGCAGGACCTACTCCATAAAGCGGGCTGCGGTAAGACGTCGCAGGCTGTTTATTGAAGTTGCCGCTATTTCTGAGGAGATTAGAATTTCAGCCGCCTTTTTCTTCTTTTTCTAAATTATGGTCTAATCATATTTTGCTCTTTGTAGGCATCCGGGGAGTCTGCTTCTCGGGACTCGACTACTGGAGTTGATCCAGCCTTGTCTACTTTGATCCATGATATTTGCACCGCCATCACTCCTGCTGGGGTTCTTCCGGAGGCGGCCGGGGAGTCTCACCTTGCTGAGACCTCCACCCATGGGGACGGGGGCTCTACTGCCCCTGTCCCTGAGACAGCTGAATTCCAATAGGATGACACTGACCTGGCTGACTCCCCTTCAGGGGTAGCTGGGACAGAGAAACCTGTTGAACTTGAGTTGGAAGCTGCGGGTGGGGAGACCGTGCCAGCTTCGACCGAGCTGCAGCCTCCGAGCTCTTCCCCTGGTAAGATAAACCAGCTTCTTAACTTGTGAGGAGGCCTATTTGCTCTATCATCCTGTCCTCCGTGGATTAATGATTGCTTTGGGTGTGCAGGTCCCACCCCTTTATTGCCGGCGATGGATATTGCCAGAGCGGACTCTACCGGAGGGGATCTGATGGAAGCACGTGTGCCTCCTTCTTTTCCAACCCACGCTGAGGGGCCTCCAGCTGGGTCAAGTTCGGGAGCCTTGGTGATAGCACAGCTGGAGCAAGGGACGACGTTTTCCGCGCCCTTCTCTGCGAATAGGGTTTCGGGAGTTAACCTTTCCGCTCTCCCAAGTATCCAGGCTCTCCGGGCGGTGGAAGAGGAGCTAGCTGCCATCCATGCCTCTTTTCGTACAAAATTTGTTTCCTTGGTGACAGGGACGGCCAGTTCTGAGGCAACTCCTTCGGTACTGCCTGCCACACTCCCTTTGACACCGTCCTCTGCGGAAGTTTTGGACGAAGTGTCCCAAGATGTGGTCGACAGTTTCCACCGCCACCTGAAGAGGGGGATTGAGGCAGCTGTGGAGGGGGGGCTCCCTTTTCTATGGCCCGTCAATGCGCCGGTGGCCAGATTAATATCCTTAGAACACTCCCCGGTGGAGCGGGACTGGCTGCGCTTCTGGAGCCTAAGCTGTTAGAGGCTGATCGTCTTGTGGCCCAGTTTCGCATGCTGCAACAAGCTGATTTACCCGCGGTAATAAACCAAGAGCACAATTTCCTCGTGACTGCGGTGGAGAAGGTGAGGCTGACTCAGGAATCGATCAAGCCAACTATATTGAAGGACCGCCAGGATCTGACTCAGTTGTACAATCAATGGAGCCGTCGGACTGAAGATTGTGCAGCTAGGAAAGTGGCGGCCTCCCGCGGGGTAGCTGACACCCAGGAGCAGATCCTCGAGCTCCAGAGAAAGCTCGCTTTCTTGGAGTCCGAGCTCGAAGCTGCTCGTGCTAAAAAAAGGATTACCAATCAGGAGGCTGACCAATTTAGTAGGGCTTCTACCAATCTAGAACTTGCCCTAAAGAAGATGGAGAACGACTGGCAGGCATATATGTATTTGAATGATGCAGAGCAGTTGTCCCAGGAGGCCGAGCGCCGGACGAGACAGTGGCTTGAGCGGGGGACTGCCTTAGTAAGAAACCGCCTCTTGGAGTTGTGTAATGCCGAGCTGTAGTCGGCCTTTTTCTCGTTTTATTCCTGTTTTCTTTTTTTTCTTTTCTTTTTGAGAGGGACGTGGTCCCAAAACATGTAATGCTTTTTTTGTCCTTCAAATAAAGAGTACTTTCCTTTCTACCCTTCATTTGTATTGCTTGTTGTGCCTGCGGTATTGTGGTGATGTTTGCCCCGCATGGGGGACTTGTTTGTGGACCTGTTACCCATGGCATACCTTGGTTTTAGGTACAGGTAACAAGTTTGACTGGGGATACTTAGAACAGTTCCACGGCAAGGTGGTCGTGGACGTTTCCAGTATCGGGATATAGAATGCCATGGAGCAGCTGGGCTCACGGGACATAATGAGGAATGGTGGGCCTGTACTAAGAGACTTAGCAAAGGACATTTGTGGGCCTATTATCCTTGGTGTACCTTGACTTTAGGATACGGATAATAGGATGAGGAGGAACCAACATACTTACTCAGAGGTAATGAGGACATGGCAAGTATGAAGGTTTTAACCGTAGAGTCTTCCTACTCAGAGGTAATGAGGACATGGCAGGAGTGGACACAACGGAGGATATTTGTGGTCAACAGAGGACATTTGTGGGCTTATTACCCTTGGCGTACCCTGGTTCAGGGTACAGATAATAGGACGAGAGAGGACCAACATACTTACTCAGAGGTAATGAGGACATGGTAAGTACGGAGGTTTTACCGTGGAGTCTTCCTGCTCAGAGGTAATGAGGACATGGCAGGGGCGGACTCAGCGAAAAATATTTGTGGACCTATTATCCTTGGCATACTCCGGTTGTGGGTACAGATAATAAGTCGAAAGGGAATCATCATACTTACTTAGAGGTAATGAGGACATGGCAAGCATGAAGGTTTCTTCGACGGAGCCTTCACATTCAGAGGTAATGAGGACATGACAGGAGTGGGCTCAATGAAGGAGGGTACATGGAACGACTTAGAGGTAATGAGGACATGGAAGTTCTATGTAAGGGGTGATTTATTTTTGGCAGAAGTGAAACGACTCAGAGGTAATGAGGACATGGCCGTTTTGGAAATTTGTGGATCGGTTACCCTTTTTGTGCACTAGGAGTGCGGGTAGTGGATCATGAGGGAGGATCTCTTTCAGAAAGAAAGTTCAGAGGTATGGTCATACATGACTTACTATCTGAAAGAGTGATCAGAAAGTGAGTTCAGAGGCACCCGCGGGTACATGACTCGATAATATGGGATAAGTGGTTGTGAGTTCAGCGGCACCAGCGGGTACATGACTCGATAATCTGGAATGAGTGGTTGTGAGTTCAGCGGCAACAGCGGGTACATGACTCGATAATCTGTAATGAGTGGTTGTGAGTTCAGCGGCACCAGCAGGTACATGACTCGATAATCTGGGATGAGTGGTTGTGAGTGCAGCGGCACCAGCGGGTACATGACTCGATAATCTGGAATGAGTGGTTGTGAGTTCATCGGCACCAGCGGGTACACAACTCAATGATCTGGAAAATGTCGTTTAGACATAATATTTCTTCAGGAACTTGTCGTTGACGGGCAACATGAGCAAGTCTCCATTTTGTTTTGCGAGGCGATATGCACCGTTGGAGAATACACCCTCGATGATAAATGGACCTTCCCATTTTGGCTGAAACTTGCCGGTGGTCTTGTGAGTCATGACCATCGACCTCCGGACTGCCAGAATGAGATCGCCCACTTGGAATGTTCTGATTTTAACCTTCTTGTTGAAGGCTCCAGAGATGCGTGCTTGGTATAGCTCGATCCTTTGCTGAGCCAGGAGGCAATTTTCATCTAAGGCCTCTAACTCTTGTAGTCGGCGTCGGTAGTTATCATCCGTCGTCAATTGATAAGTGAGGGCGACGCGGAGTGAAGGTATTTGAGTCTCCAATGGGAGAACTGCCTCACTCCCGTACACCAGGGAGAATGGTGTGTTCCCTGTGGCTGTTTGAACCGTGGTACGGTACACCCATAAGCATTCACCAAGCTTCTCGTTCCAGTCATGTTTGTTGGACGATACGAACTTCTGGAGTAACTTGATAATGGTTTTATTGAATGCTTCTGCCAATCCATTCGCTGCTGGATTGTATGGCGTCGAAGCAATATTTTGGATGCGGTACTTGTCGCAGAACCGATAGAAGGCATGGCTTGCAAACTGAGGACCATTGTCGTGGATGATCCTTCGGGGAAGTCCAAAGCTGTAACATCCAGTTTTCCAGATGAGGGTAATTTTGAAATTTTATAATTATAATTAGTATTTATTGATAATTATTTCATATTATAATTTTTTGTGATTTTTTAATCATTTTTAAACTATTTAAAATTATGACTTGTGATTTTGACATTTTACTATTGTTTCGTTTTAATTTCGAGAAATTTGTCACCCTCCAGTTTTCAGGAACATGAGTATTTTTGTCATTTTGTATTTTTAAAATATTTTTGAAATTTATTTTATTATTTATGATATTGTTTTGGGGTTATTTGAGTCGGGTTCGAATTTCAGCTCAATCCGACTTGAAACGGGGACTCGGGGGTAGTTTGACTCTAGTGGGACCCACACACTAGTTAGGCATGGCCCACATGATATTAATTTTAGTCCACATGATAAAAATATTTTAGTTAGAGGTTAGACTAATTATTATGGATAAGGTTAGTGTGATTAGAGACTTTAGAATGACTAATTTAGCCCCAACCAATTAGCCCTTTCCTAATACTCATAGAATAGGTTAGTAGGGGCTTTTGGACTTTTCCTAATAGGACAAAACCACCTTTATGGCCAGCCACAATAAGGATAGGGTTGAGCCTCCCATTTGTCATTATCCATCTATTTTTCTCTCTTTTGTTCTTCCCCAAATTCCTAGAGAGCAATCCCTAGCAATTTCTCCACCAAATCCTTCCATTTCACCACCAAATCTTCTTCTTTTCTTCTCCATTCTAGCCAAGGAGGAAGCTACCCAAGTTTGGGAGGATTCGGAGCTCGTTCGTGTCCTTTTGGAATCTCTACGTGTCGGTGTCGCTCCGGGAAGGTTTTTCTTCGATTCGATCTACCGGGAGGTATAAATCCCTTCTTCTTTTCATTTTCTCATGCATATAGGTCTATTTTGAACCCATAGGAATGACCTCCATGGTTGTATCTCCATTTGTGTCCATTTTGTGTCCATTTGGAGGTCATAGGAGTGTCCTTTGTGTTGTGGATGTGTTCATGTTACATATATAGATTTATATATATATTGTAATGAAAGTGTATCTATATTTATATATGTAATAAATGGTTCATGATGATTATATAATCAAGTTTGTGAGCGTGGTTCCTCATATTATTATTGCTATTATTGTTGTGGATAATTAGGATATATATTGTGTATTCTTTTGGCTCAAACTATCTAAATCCGTCATGATTTTTATCCACGTTTTTAATTTCAGCCCTAACTTAGAAATGTCATAACTTCTAGCTCAAAGCTCGGTTTAATCTTCTATTTTTTTAAAAGAAGTATATTGAAGTTAGCTTTCCAAAAACATGTAATAATAGGCCTAATTCTTTCTGTAACTTTCTGGAGAATTATTTGAGTGTCAGCTGTACGAAAGACAAACGCGTTCTCGGTGTTTTTACGATTCCGGGAGTTTCCGGAAACGAAAACGCGATCCATTTGAAGTTGCGGAAAGCTAACACATAGATCTATAACATACTTTAATCCTAGATTTTAATTCATACTGAGATGGTACAGTATTGATTATTAGTAGGAGTTACTATTCGGCATATGTATTTTGTGTATCCATGTGTGTAATATAATGTTCTATTTGATTTTAACCCATGTTAATGTATATACATTATGTAATTAAATAGAGAATGCAAGCATGAGTAAATGGTTAAATAAATAATGTATGAGGTGTAAGTATCCTATCTAATGTAAGCATGTATAAGTATGGCTTGTGATGAATATGTAGGTTCCATAGTATGTAATGTATGGTGCATATAGTGGTGCAAGAGAATAAATGAATGATGAATGAATGCAAGCATGAATGTAATATAATAATAGATGTAATGCATGATATGTTAGATGAATGAAATGATATATATATATATATATATATGATATATATCCTCTTTACATTAATGTATATATATATGGTTGAATGCAAGCATGTAGGAATGCAATTAATGTAATATATGTAAGCAATACATAAATGCATGAATGAAAGAATGATATACAATGCATGCATGAAAGTATATAATGAATGCTAGATATAAATGCAAGGTATATATGTAATGATAGATATGAATGCATAATGTATAAATATTGTAAATGCAATATCAGATTTCATATGTAGACATAGAACCAATGCATAGCTGATATTTAGATTGAATGTTAGTTCATTTTAGGTTGTTCGAACACTGAACTGTCCATGTAAGCATATATACCTTCCTTTTCTTATTGCCAAGCTAATTTTAGTTTTCAATATAGTGAAATGTCTATGAATGTAATGTTAACCTTCAACCCCTTAATTCGAAATGTTAGTTAATTTTAGTATTAGACGATGCATGAGCTGTATGCATATGGGATGTTGGCTTAATGGCAGATTTCAAATAACATGGTTCATTTTATGTGGTTAGTTACACCAGTTTATGGGATATCTCACTTTATTTTATATGTAAATGTGGAACTAAACTGAGAATGAACTTCACCCTCTGCACAAGGACACCCCACTCTATATCAACCACCATGCCATGTAACCCTTCTCTAAATGATTGCTATAATATATATAGATTTATGTAAAGTATAGATGCATGTTAGTTATAACTTAAATAGTCTCTACTCTAATGTATATATATGTATACTTGTAGCCATGCATGTAAGTATAATACATGTGTAATGTAGATGGGTTAGCTTTGTGCCATGTGTAGTGTAAACTCATAACTAGTATTGATTTCTCTTTTCATGTACACCTCCATGTTCATACACACACACATAGCTTTAAATGTTAGTTCTTTTCTCTTATATATATATATATAAATAATATCGAATATGCATGATAGTGATGTATCTTGATGTGTGACTTGTGTTGGCTTGTATAGCCTTGTGATTGGTGTGTGATTGCTAGACTAGGCTTGGTTAGGCCTAGTGAGACTTATTAGACTTGTTGGGGTTAGGAGTGGCCTAGTTGACCTAGTTGACTGGAGTTGACCAAGTGTTGACTTTAGTCTATTTTGACCTAGACAGCATACAGACGCATCGTAGATTATATTTATCATCCCATGTATACATCTTGACTTGTGTTGCTCTAACTAGGAGTCAGGTACCTCATCTCGGATAGTACATTTACTTCAGACATTCAGATACCAGGCGAGTACATTCTCTGACCGTTTCATACTTGTATGGATTTATATTCTTGCTCTAGATTACTGTACTCGATGCTGACACGACTGTTATCACGGATTGGTACTATATGGATCTTCTTTTGAGATGTTATCTCCTTGTATTCACTAAATACATATTGTGATGTGCGTTTCACTTCCATATTGTATTTATTGAATACCCATATCCTTGTATACTCATTGTGCATATTGTACTCTCATTATCACATGAGCCCCAGGGATAGACCATTGTACACTATCGTATAACATTGTACATCCATTGTATAATATTGTACACTATTGTATAAGATAACGTAACTGGAGTAGATCCTTGTGTATTGATTGGGGAGGGGGAGTAGAATTGGTTATGTACTCAAATCCTATTGTACAACATTGTATAACTATTGTATATGTCTATTGTACACCCACGTACAATGGAGTTACCATTGCATTTTCCTAGCCCGTTTACATAACCAGATTGTACTCTAAAATCACATGTTCCTTACAGTTCTTATTTATCATATTTAGATATTTCCTGTTATCAAATCTCTACTATTTTTTATATACTTTTTACTTTCAACGTTTCATGTATCTTACTCTATTGCATGCTTTATATTTCCTAACATGATATGAACTGCGTGAGATGTTTTGTGCTCGCTCCCGTCCTGACTGGACCTGTTAAAAATTTTACAGAGGATGATGAGGCACCCTGCACCCTTACTTGGAGTTTGCCTAGTTAACACTCGCGACCTGGACCCCTGGGGAGGTTCAGGCAGCTGCTCAGGATGATACCTTGTATAGTGTAGATAGCTTAGACTGTCCTTTTTTTTCATGTTTAGCTGTTGTCTTATTTTCAGAGTTGTATATTTTAGAGATGTTGAGACTTTGTTATTTCTTTCTACTGTACCTCAGTTGAGGATTTCTTATCTATTTCCATCATGCTACATTCTACCTTAGATTGTGATTGAGTTGTACCTCTGTGTTGGCCTCCTTATGGAGACTATTCATATTATGTTAGTTATAGTTCATGACCTAGAACAATGTTCTACCGTCGACACTGCGGCGTAGGCTGGGCGTTGTTACGCTCTCGTACCCTCACTGGAGGCGGGTCGTGACACATTTTTAGTGGTGGCCCATGCAGGTCGAGTTTATGTAGTGGTGTTCGAACTAGAGTATCACTACAGCCTGCAGTAGGATTAGGATATTTTTGGAGGTACTCAATCACATTAGAAAAAACTCTTAATCCGATTCCTTTTGTCTAAAATTGTTGCTTATTGACTTCCTTTGAATATAAACTGTTCTCCTTGAATTTTTGCTTCATTCTCAGAAATTGCTTCTTGTTTTGATCTGTCTTCATGATGGTTATGAAGACACGATCTCATCGCTTCGGTTCGGGGGATACTATCGAGAGGCTGGCCACCTCTCGTTCTGTTCATCAGGGCCTCAAGACCACAGCTTCTGTTGTGCCGACTCAGGTTGGCATTTCTGCTACATTGGAGGTGCACCTCCGTCTGTACAGAGACTTTTTCCTTCATTTTCGTTTCTCTCAGCAGCAGCGATTCATGCAGCATCAGCAGCAGAGATTTGTACAGTATCAGCATCAGGCTGGAGGAAACCAGCAGGGCGAGCTATCGTCGTGACAGTCGAGGATGCACAGACCGTTGGAGATCTTGCTGCAAGTTCCGTTCTTCTCAATTCCATTACCGCAATTGTCTTTTATAATTACCTTGAAATCCGATTCCATTTGTTCCTTGTTGATTGATTTATTTTCGTCATGTTACTCTTTTGTTGTGTTTGTTTTTTTTCTGAAAAAATCATATGGGCTAGGTCGCCTAAATCATGGGATCTAGAATCCTCGATAGTCGTGTTAGTTGGCATAGTGAGGACATGTAGTCAGATTTTGGATGTATTCTCGGGTATGGGAATTTAAGATTTTCGCCGTCGCATGCGGCAGTGCAAAAATTTTAAATACCATGAACCTAGAGGTACGTACCTTAGTCAAGGACTATGATTATCGTAGCCTTGCTCACTAGCATGATGAAGACTCTGGACAACATGATTTTAGACAGACGCATATGATTAACAGATTGTATCTTGAGAAGGTTTAAACATCATACCCTTTTTGTTGTTATAAATGACTTAGGAGTAGGGATATTTAGATTGTAGAGCTTGTTCATAGGTAGTTCCTTCATAGTATATAGATATGATGACTTGTAGAGTGTCTGTATCCTAGAGGTGATAGTTAGCATTGGTGCTAGAATAGTAATCCATTGCAGATAAATCTCTGTTATTATGATACCAACCAGTTACGTATAGGATGTTAGTATGCCATACAACCTTGATGATTTTTTATTGTTTTCCTTTACCCTTCCAGTAAGGCACCCAATAACCAGAGCCTGCTCTTGAGCATAGTTGTAGTTTCACCTAGGACTAAGAGGTCTATATATATAGATGATATACTTAGGATATATGTGATGGGTTGTTGTTCTTGAGCATATATATATATGTGATATTTGGGATTGGTGTGCTTAGATTGTGGGTAATTAGTTATGGGTGACTTGATAGGATTGGAAAGTTAAGAGCTAGTCTATTATAGAGTTTCTCTTTTGCTAAATTCTAGTTGTCAACACCTAAATAGCTAGCATAGGTAAAACCCTAAGAAGTTGACCAATTGATGACCAAGTACTTGGATGTTGAGAAATTGACTAGTGATTGACCCTTGACTATGTTTGACCTAGAATGGGGTGCGATCATCTTAATTTCGAGGACGAAATTTTTATAAGGTGGGTAGGATTGTAACACCCAGTTTTTCAGATGAGGGTAATTTTAAAATTTTATAATTATAATTATTATTTATTGATAATTATTTCATATTATAATTTTTTGTGATTTTTTAATCATTTTTAAACTATTTAAAATTATGACTTGTGATTTTGATATTTTACTATTGTTTGGTTTTAATTTCGAGGAATTTGTCACCCCCCAGTTTTCAGGAACAGGAGTATTTTTGTCATTTTATATTTTTGAAATATTTTTGAAATTTATTTTATTATTTATGATATTGTTTTGGGGTTATTTGAGTCGGGTTCGAATTTCAGCTCAATCCGACTTGAAACGGGGACCCGGGGGTAGTTTGACTCTAGTGGGACCCACACACTAGTTAGGCATGGCCCACATGATATTAATTTTAGTCCACATGATAGAAATATTTTAGTTAGAGGTTAGACTAATTATTATGGATAAGGTTAGTGTGATTAGAGATTTTAGAATGACTAATTTAGCCCCAACCAATTAGTCCTTTCCTAATACTCATAGAATAGGTTAGTAGGGGCTTTTGGACTTTTCCTAATAGGACAAAACCACCTTTATGGCCAGCCACAATAAGGATAGGGTTGAGCCTCCCATTTGTCATTATCCATCTATTTTTCTCTCTCTTGTTCTTCCCCAAATTTCTAGAGAGCAATCCCTAGCAATTTCTCCACCAAATCCTTCCATTTCACCACCAAATCTTCTTCTTTTCTTCTCCATTCTAGCCAAGGAGGAAGCTACCCAAGTTTGGGAGGATTCGGAGCTCGTTCGTGTCCTTTTGGAATCTCTACGTGTCGGTGTCGCTACGGGAAGATTTTTTTTCGATTCGATCTACCGGGAGGTATAAATCCCTTCTTCTTTTCATTTTTTCATGCATATAGGTCTACTTTGAACCCATAGGAATGACCCCCATGGTTGTATCTCCATTTGTGTCCATTTGGAGGTCATAGGAGTGTCCTTTGTGTTGTGGATGTGTTCATGTTACATATATAAATTTATATATATTGTAATGAGAGTGTATCTATATTTATATATGTAATAAATAGTTCATGATGATTATATAATCAAGTTTGTGAGTGTGGTTCCTCATATTATTATTGCTATTATTGTTGTGGATAATTAGGATATATATTGTGTATTCTTTTGGCTCAAACTATCTAAATCCGTCATGATTTTTATTCACGTTTTTAATTTCAGCCCTAAGTTAGAAATGTCATAACTTCTAGCTCAAAGCTCGGTTTAATCTTCCGTTTTTTTTAAAAGAAGCATATTAAAGTTAGCTTTCCAAAAACATGTAATAATAGGCCTAATTCTTTCTGTAACTTTCTAAAGAATTATTTGAGTGTCAGCTGTACGAAAGACAAACGCGTTCTCGGTGTTTTTGCGATTTCGGGAGTTTCCGGAAACGAAAATGCGATCCGTTTGAAGTTTCGGAAAGCTAACACATAGATCTATAATATACTTTAATCCTAGATTTTAATTCATACTGAGATGGTACAGTATTGATTATTAGTAGGAGTTATTATTCGGCATATGCATTTTGTGTATCCTTGTGTGTAATATAATGTTCTATTTGATTTTAACCCATGTTAATGTATATACATTATGTAATTAAATAGAGAATGCAAGCATGAGTAAATGGTTAAATAAATAATATATGAGGTGTAAGTATCCTATCTAATGTAAGCATGTATAAGTATGGCTTGTGATGAATATGTAGGTTCCATAGTATGTAATGTATGATGCATATAGTGGTGCAAGAGAATAAATGAATGATGAATGAATGCAAGCATGAATGTAATGTAATAATAGATGTAATGCATGATATGTTAGATGAATGAAATGATATATATATATATGATATATATCCTCTTTACATTAATGTATATATATGGTTGAATGCAAGCATGTAGGAATGCAATTAATGTAATATATGTAAGCAATACATAAATGCATGAATGAAAGAATGATATACAATGCATGCATGAAAGTATATAATGAATGCTAGATATAAATGCAAGGTATATATGTAATGATAGATATGAATGCATAATGTATAAATATTGTAAATGCAATATCATATTTCATATGTAGACATAGAACCAATGCATAGCTGATAATTAGATTGAATGTTAGTTCATTTTAGGTTGTTCGAACACTGAACTGTCCATGTAAGCATATATACCTTCCTTTTCCTATTGCCAAGCCAATTTTAGTTTTCAATATAGTGAAATGTCTATGAATGTAATGTTAACCTTCAACCCCTTAATTCGAAATGTTAGTTAATTTTAGTATCAGACGATGCATGAGCTGTATGCATATGGGATGTTGGCTTAATGGCAGATTTCAGATAACATGGTTCATTTTATGTGGTTAGTTATACCAGTTTATGGGATATCTTACTTTAGTTTATATGTAAATGTAGAACTAAACTGAGAATGAACTTCATCCTCTGTACAAGGACACCCCACTCTATATCAACCACCATGCCATGTAACCCTTCTCTAAATGATTGCTATAATATATATAGATTTATGTAAAGTATAGATGCATGTTAGTTATAACTTAAATAGTCTCTACTCTAATGTATATAGATGTATACTTGTAGCCATGCATGTAAGTATAATACATGTGTAATATAGATGGGTTAGCTTTGTGCCATGTGTAGTGTAAACTCATAACTAGTATTGATTTCACTTTTCATGTACACCTCCATGTTCACACACACACACATAGCTTTAAATGTTAGTTCTTTTCTCTTATATATATATATATAATATCGAATATGCATGATAGTGATGTATCTTGATGTGTGACTTGTGTTGGCTTGTATAGCCTTATGATTGGTGTGTGATTGCTAGACTAGGCTTGGTTAGGCCTAGTGAGACTTATTAGACTTGCTGGGGTTAGGAGTGGCCTAGTTGACCTAGTTGACCAAGTGTTGACTTTAGTCTATTTTGACCTAGACAGCATACAGACGCATCGTAGATTATATTTATCATCCCATGTATACATCTTGACTTGTGTTGCTCTAACTAGGAGTCAGGTACCTCATCTCGGACAGTACATTTACTTCAGACATTCAGATACCAGGCGAGTACATTCTCTGACCGTTTCATACTTGTATGGATTTATATTCTTGCTCTAGATTACTGTACTCGATGCTGACACGACTGTTATCACGGATTGGTACTATATGGATCTTCTTTTGAGATGTTATCTCCTTGTATTCACTAAATACATATTGTGATGTGCGTTTCACTTCCATATTATATTTATTGAATACCCATATCCTTGTATACTCATTGTGCATATTGTACTCTCATTATCACATGAGCCCCAGGGATAGACCATTGTACACTATTATATAACATTGTGCATCCATTGTATAACATTGTACACTATTGTATAAGATAACGTAACTGGAGTAGATCCTTGTGTATTGATTGGGGAGGAAGAGTAGAATTGGTTATGTACTCAAATCCTATTGTACAATATTGTATAACTATTGTATATGTCTATTGTATACCCACGTACAATGGAGTTACCATTGCATTTTCCTAGCCCGTTTACATAACCAGATTGTACTCTAAAATCACATGTTCCTTACAGTTCTTATTTATCATATTTAGATATTTTCTGTTATCAAATCTCTACTGTTTTTCATATACTTCTTACTTTCAGCGTTTTATGTACCTTACTCTATTGCATGCTTTATATTTCCTAACATGATATAAACTGCGTGAGATGTTTTGTGCTCGCTCCCGTCCTGACTGGACCTGTTGAAAATTTTACAGAGGATGATGAGGCACCCTGCACCCTTACTTGGAGTTTTCCTAGTTGACACTCGCGACCTGGACCCCTGGGGAGGTTCAGGCAGCTGCTCAGGATGATACCTTATATAGTGTAGATAGCTTAGACTGTCCTTTCTTTTCATGTTTAGCTGTTGTCTTATTTTCAGAGTTGTATATTTTAGAGATGTTGAGACTCTGTTATTTCTTTCTGCTGTACCTCAGTTGAGGATTTCTTATCTATTTCCATCATGCTACATTCTACCTTAGATTGTGATTGAGTTGTACCTCTGTGTTGACCTCCTTATAGAGAGTATTCATATTATGTTAGTTATAGTTCATGACCTAGAACAGCGTTCTACCGTCGACACTGCGGCGTAGGCTGGGCGTTGTTACGCTCTCGTACCCTCACAGTGGGGGCGGGTCGTAACAAAAGCGATAGATGATGTGATGCTTGAGGAAGCTGATCATGTTCGAGGTTTTGACTTCTGCAAGCGGGACAGCTTCTGCCCATTTGGAGAAGTAGTCTGTGATTGCGAGTATGAAGCGATATCCTCGGAAGGAATGTGGAGTGATTGGACCAATGATATCCATCCCTCATGCTTCGAATGGCCAGGACGCCACTGTCGGATGTAGAAATTTGGATGGTTGGTGACTGAAGTCCGCATGGACTTGGCAAGCTTTGCCCTTTCTAGCATAGTCTATCGCGCGTGGGCCAGTAGTAGCCCATTCGGTGAAGACGGTCTTGTAATTTAGGGCCAGGCTGATGGGCCCCGCAGACACCGTCATGAGCTTCTCGTACGGCTTCTTTGGCTTCTGCGTTTGACAGACACCGAAGCAATAATCCATTATAGGATCGTCGATACATCATTTTTGTCTCTGTATCGTAGAAAAATCTGAGAGAACGCCATCTGATGGAGGTGGCTTCCTTTGGGTTCTCGGGCAGGATGTCATAGACGACGAAGTCAATGAATGTTTGTCTCCAATCTGGGACATCGTCGATCGTCTGGGCAGAATAACTCGCCACGAGTTGAACGTTGTTCTTTGGACAGACCAGTTCGTGGCCTATCACGTCCACCGATTGTTGAGTATGATTTGACACTGCTAGGGAAGCGGCCAGACCTGCTAAGGCATCGGCTTCGATATTTCGGAGTTTGGGAACGTGCTCGATGAAGAACCCCTCAAACGACGAGATGATGTCTATCGCTATTTGGTGATAGGGGATCATGTCTTCGTGACGGACTTCGTACGAGCCCCGGATTTGATTGACGATTAACTGAGAATCGCCGCATGCTTCAAGATATTCTACCCCCAGCTCCCTTGCAAGTTGGAGGCCAATGACCAATGCTTGTATTCGGCCACATTGTTAGAGCAGGGTTCTGTGAGAGAGTAAGCACGATTGATCACCAATCCGGAAGGAGAAACCAGCACCACCCCGACTCCGACGACGATGTTGCCCTTGGGTCCAGTTCTAGAAGCACCATCAAAGAACATTTGCCATATATCATCGTGAGAGGTTGCATGCGAATCGACGACCTCATCTGGGATTTCTTCATATATTCTGGACGACTCCGAGCCCGGGTGGGCTGCCAAAAAGTCTGCCACGGCATGACCTTTAACAGCATTTTGTGGGACGAAGATCATATGATAGGGAGACAGCAATATTGCCCATGTAGCGAGGCGAGAGCTGAGTGCCCCTGGTTTAGTCATGAGGACTCTGAGAGGGTTGACTCGTGAGATCACATGTATGGTTTGTCCCGTGACATAGTGCCGCATCTTCTGAATGGCGAACACAAGGGCAAGGCATTCCTTCTCCACAGCGGTGTATCGGTGCTATGGCCCAATCATCATTCGACTGAGGTAGTATATGGCTTTCTCATGGCCTGCATCGTTGTTTTGTGCCAGCAGATCCCCGAGGGAATGTTCTATTGCTCGTACGTAGAGCAGGAATGGTTTTCCAGCAACTGGGGCCACCAGGACTGGAGGGTTCGACAAATATTCTTTGATGCTGTCGAAGGCCCGCTGACATTTTTTGTCCCATACGAATGAGACGCCTTTCTTCATGAGATGGGTGAATGGTCGACATCGCCCGGAGAGGTTAGAAATGAACCTCCTGATGTAAGCTAGCCTTCCTTGAAGGCCTCTGAGTTCGCGGAGATTTCTCGGGGGACCCATCTCCATAATTGCCTTTGTCTTCTCAGGGTCTACATGGATACCCTGGGCGGTGATGATGAAGCCCAAGAACTTCCCGCTGGATACGCCCAAGAAGGATTTTGTGGGGTTTATTTTCAAATTGTGTGCTCGCATCAGGTCGAATACCGTCCTCAGATCCTGCAGGTGGTCTCCCTTATAGCGACTCTTGACGGTGATGTCATCAACATAGCACTCCACCGTCTTACGTAAGTGGTCTCTGAAGATGATACTCATGGCTCTTTGATATGTGGCACCGATATTCTTCAGACCGAAAGGCATGACTGTGTAACAGTATGTGCCAATCGGTGTTCGAAATGATGTATGCTTTTCGTCGTCATGAGACATCTTGATTTGGTTGTACCCCGAGAAGCCATCCATGAATGACATACGTTCGAATCCGCAAGTGTTTTCAATCATGATGTCTGTGATGGGGAGGGGGAATTCATCTTTGGGGCATGCCTCGTTTAGATTGCGGAAGTCGATGCAGATTCAAATCTTCCCATTCTTCTTGAGGATGGGTACTATGTTGGCGACCCAGTCAGGATGTTGCTCCTCACGAATGAAGCCGCTGGCTATCAGTTTGTTGACTTCGGCTTCGATCGCATCCGTGATGCCCGGGCGGAAGCGTCACTGTTGTTGCTTGACTGGCTTTACATCCAACCGGATGTTGAGTTTGTGGAGAGCAATATCGGGATTTAACCCCGGCATGTCTTCGAAGCTCCAGGCGAACACATCAATGTATTCTTTGACAAGTTCCAGCAGTGATTCTCGCTCTTCGTCTGTTAGGCTTTTACTGACGAAAATTGGTTTAGGAGAAGATTCGCTGCCGAGGTCGACCTGCATAACCTCATCTTCAGTAGGAGGTTCTCTCAGTTCGAACCGCTTTTCCTATTGTGCATCCAACTGTTTGGCCCACGGCTCTAACTCGAGGATTTCAGGGATGTCTTCGTCCTCTTCATAAGCGCCGACGAATGCCATGTTGACTGATAAGACTTGTCTGAATACATCTCCGATGCTGGTATCTGAGTCAGAAGTTGGTGACCCGGTCGAATGTGAATGCCAGTCACATTCTTCATCTGAACTCTCAGGGGTCGTCGTGGGTGTAACATACCCTAACCCACATCGAGTCTTGCTATAGTAGTCCCATGGTTTGCCAGCCGGGACCGGTGGCTTTAAAGGTAATCGTCGTTCAGTACCGTAGTTCAAGCCTGGCGTCGTCTCCAGAACATACCCCTGTTTTTGCATGAGGTATTTGGATTGGGGGCTATAAAGATACAGAGGCAGTCTTACGGCGTCTAGCCCAAGGTCGACTTCTTCTATGGTGAAGGGATGCGGATCGTCCTTCCGGCCGAAGATGATTGGATGGTCCCCTCCCTCGATTATGCAGTAAGCGTCTTCTACTGGAGTAAGCTGGATCGCGGTGTACACATTTGTCACCTGTGTGTGTAGGTGAGTGCCTATACCGTGTTCCATAGCATACATTGTACAAAGCTTATTAAGCTCGAGGTAGTTCAAAGATAGCCCTTTATTAATGAAGTAAGGTATCTTTTCTAGGGGGATTACATCATCTGCAGAGGGAACATCAGTATAGACAGCCACATACTTGGCTAGCTCCGGTTCCTCTTCGGCTAACCCTTGCGTAAATGAAGACTGAGAGGACGACCTAGGCAGCTTGATCGTCAGGGGTTCAGCTGGTGGAGCAGAACGGGGAGTTGTTGGCAGGCTAGCGACCCCCAGTCTGATGTTCGATGCTGGGCAGGGAGTGGTTGGTTCACTAGAGGTTCCAGGTCTTGCATCGGGGTGACGACCCTTCTTGGGAAGGCGTATCGTCATTAGCTTGTCGGTGGGATTGAGCTTCTCCGTTTGCGGCTGGCCGACTCTCGGCAGCCTAATTGTCAGTGGCTCCGTTGTGGGTCTTGGCACTTGGCCAGACCTTGGCAGCCGAATTATTATCTGTTCTTCTTGTGCCTAAAGGCTGATTGTGTCCTTACGCAGAGTGGCTGTAAGGGGTGCAGACTTACCAGGTTTACGAGCTTGGAGGTGGATCGTCAGAGGTTCTTCTGATCCTGTGGCTGTCTCGATTGTTGGAGGGGCTACCCCCATTGTCGTTGTTGGTGTTAGGACGCTTGCCCTTGTTCTCTCCGTCCGAGATGTGTAATCCCAATTGGCGAGCCTTCTTCAATCGTTCTTCGGCGCTGGTGGCACTGATGATGAACATCTTCCAGTCCTTGAATTGACTTTCGCCCATCCAGAGACTGATTGTTGGAAGCAATCACTTTTGGCAAATTTCAATCAAAGAGGAATCCGGATTTCCGGACGGCAACTTCATTACGGTTTGGCAAAACCGCTCGATATAGTTCCTTGTCAGTTCTTTCTCCCCTTGGACGACGTCCATGAGGGTGGACATTGTGATGTCCTGCCCTACTTCGTAGAATCTCTCCAAGAACATGCGCTTGAAGCCGGCGAAGGAGTGGATGCAGTTGTCTGGCAGGTTGCGATACCAGTCGAAGGCGACCCCTTCCAATGCCCCGATGAATAATCGTGTGAGAATGGCATCGTCATGGGGCAGATGGTCGGTGGTGACCTCGAAGTAAGTGATGTACCGACTTGCTAAGGTTTTGCCATCATAAGGATTGATATTGAACGGCTTATATCTTGGCGGGAAGGGGACATCCCTCAATGCAGCAGGGTACCGTTGCCGTATTCTGAGGTCTGGAGAATTTTCTCGAGCGTGAAACATGGCTCGGAGCTCCTGGACCTCTCTTCTCGCTTCGCAGGCCTCATCTACGGCGGTGGGGGCCGTTACTTCAGGAGGATTGTTGCCCGGGTTCGGTGCTGATGAATTCGAGTCCGCATTGACCGCGGGACCCGCGCTTGTTTGGCCAGGCGTCCCTCCTTGCATAGTTGGAAGGGCCGTTTTGATCTCGTCCACAGACTTGACCAAGGCAAGCAATATGGCTTCGAGCATGTCGATGCCTTAGCGATCACTGTAACCACCTTGGCTGCTATCTGTCATGAATACCGTCTTTACATGAGGAGAGATGGACGGAGCGGAGGAGGAAGCGCCCTCCGAATCATACCCCTGTAGTAAGAAGTCATCAGGGTATGTGGGTATGTTCTCTTCTGGTTCAAACTCGGAAGGAACCGTACCCCCAGTCTCCGAGCTCGCCTCGTCTTGGGAGTTGTGGACGTCCTCGGGGACGTCGGGGTTTGCTGCATCTGATGGGAGAGTTGCCTTCCCTGACTCGTCTTCTTAGAATATTGGGTTGTCATGGAGGTTTGGAGGAGTGCTACCCCCAGTCCCAGCAACCCCAAGTGGTGTGGACGACGAATCTTCTACTGTAGCAGATTTTGTCTTAGAACGGGTACCTTGGAAAACTCTGGTGGTGGGCACCCGCTTAGACGACAATCTCTTAGTCATAGTAGTTGAAATCTTCGGGCTGGAAATATTTGTCTTCTTCCCTCTCCCATCGGCGGGAACTTTCTGAGCAGAGTTGTAGGAGACGACGGGAAGTGCCTCGTCTTCTGAAGATGGCTGTTACAGCCTTTGAAAGACGGACTGCCGGTCTTTTCGCACGGTCGCGTTATTGCAGCAGCAATTGACGATGACTTGGGTGCAGTGACGTCCGTGGGAGGACTCTTTGCACCCCGATGCATCTTCTCTTTCCTTGCGTTTGTGGAGGATGGCCTCACGTATGTCAGATGGGTCTGGATCGACCATGTTTGCTCCCTAGATTTTGGGAGACTTTTGCGAACCTCTCTGTCCGTTTGCCACCGGGGGCTGGACTTGAGTGGTTCTGTACAACTTCCCATCTGAGGCCCGCGTAACAGTATACGGGACGCTCGGATGGTCAGAGATCAGATCAGCGGACCGAGCTCGCCAAGCTCGCGCTGTCTTTGACTTCTTCGCTCTAGTGCGTAAGGGCACATAGTAGGAAGAGTCTAGGTGATGCTGGAGATAGTCAGACATATTTTCTTGGGAGCACAAGATATCAGGACCATAAGATAGGCGATCGAAGACAGAGCCGCATGGAGTAGGCGTCATGCGGTTGTCATCAGTAATCTTCATGCGGCTGGCAGATGTAGCCGCATATGCCTTCTTCATGCGGTTGGGAGTCTCAGCCGTATGAGTTTTCTTCATGCGACTGGATAATCTGACCGCATAGACTTTCTTCATGCGGCTGGCAGATTCACCCGCATGAGTTTCCTGTATGTGGTTGGCAGATTTGGCCGTAGGAGTGTTCGGCTTCTTCTTGGGGCACATAGAATCACTCTTTGTCCCTGCAAGTCCAGCATAGTAGTGCTTTCCTCTGCAGGACTTGGGGACAGCAGAGTCCTCTATGGCTCGAAGTGAAGCCGTATGAGAATCGCCTTCGCCGTCTTGGGTAGCAGAAAGTACCCCGTCCAGAGCTTGTGGAGGAGCAAAAGACTTTGGCCTCCACTCGCAGCGAGCTTTTCTGTGCGGGTTCGCTTCTGGATCGGGCCAGCACTTCCTTCAGAGAGCATTTCTTCAAACGCCTGTTGGTCGAAGCGGACGACCATCTTCTGTTGCATGGATCCAAGTTTGGCTGCATCCGATTGCGTCACCAACTCCTCAGCCGTAGAGAAGTTTGTCCCCAGCAGAGTCGTCATCGTGTTTGCCATGAAATATAAAAGAACAGAACAATTATCGGAGGACTGGACTTTTACTTCACAATACAAACTCGCTTGTTCAAAGAAAGCCTAGGGACGAAAACCTAGGTACAGCAATCTAAGTACAATTGTTTATTTTAGATTTTGGGGTGACGATAGAGGCTCGGGAAAGCGACGGACGCTCTGCCTTACTCCTTGGACGATCGGGTGCAGCTTTTTGACTCTGTAGAAGAACTGACGGGCGTTGATGAAGAAATGCTCTCTCTTCAGGCTCTCTGGCTCTCTATGCGCGTCTGTCTCTGTATCTCTCTCTGTATCTGTCTCTGTGTATATATGTCTCTCCGTCTCTCCGTGTATATCTGTTGCAAGGGAATGACACCCTGCTATTTATAAGAGTGAGGGGCCTCATTAGGGTTTACAATGATTGCCCATTCTTGGAAGTCGGCGGCTAAGGATCATTAAATCTGGGCCGTTCATTTGAGATTTGAGCAATAAATGTGATTGCATCAAATCTTTTGTGGATAATTAATGTTGATTGACATAAATCCTCCTGATTTGTCATGCCAACCTTGGATTCCTCGACACGTGTCTTTAATTAGCTTATTTGTAAATGATCTGATTTGATTCCAATATTTAATTGGGATTTGCGGAGAGATTTCGATCAATCTGATGCCACGTACCCTGCTATCATGCCACGTGTCTGAGCCGCAGGAAAGTTGGGCCGCATGGTAATGATTTGAGCCGCATGAGTATGAGTGAACCGCATGGAGATGGCCTTTGTAGGCCGTATGGGGATGGTCTTCGTGGGCCGTATGGAGCTGTCCTTCATGAGTCGCATGGAGCTAGTCTTTGTGAGCCACATGGGGCTAGTTTTTGTGAGCCGCATGGGGCTGGTCTTCATGAGCCACATGGGAGAGTCCCCGCTTGGGCCGCATACAACTGTCCACGTGTCAAAGCCACATGACCGTTTCTGAATCTCGGGAGATTGTGTCAGAGATTTTTATCGCTTTCCAAGGAATCCGTCATTATGAGGGAGTCATAATGATATCTTCGTATCAGAACTGTCACCTCGTCAAAGCTGTCAGCCGTCAAGTCATCTAATGCAAACACGAGAGAGCTGTTTGCAGGCCACGTGGCTCCTCTTTGAGCCGCATAGTCGCTCGAGCCGCATGAACTCTCTGAGCCGCATGAACTCTCTGAGCCGCAGGGGGCTCTCTGGCCGCATGGATCCTCTTTTATTCTTTTCTATGCTTCTACAGAGGTAATGAGGACATGGCAAGTATGGGGGTTTTACCGCGGAGTCTTCCTACTCAGAGGTAATGAGGACATGGCAGGAGTGGACTCAGAGGAGGATATTTGTGGTCAACAGAGGACATTTGTGGACCTATTATCTTTGGCGTACCCTGGGGATTTTTTTCTGTACAGATAATAAGTCGAGAGAGAACCAACATATTTACTCAGAGGTAATGAGGACATGGCAAATATGAGGGTTTCTTCGATGGAGCCTTCCCACTCAGAGGTAATAAGGACATGGCAGGAGTGGGCTCCATGAAGGGGTACATAGAACGACTCAGAGGTAATGAGGACATGGAAGTTCCATGTAGAGGGGTGATTTATTTTTGGCAAAAGTGAGATAACTCAGAGGTAACATCGACGTGGTCGTCTTAGGAATTTTGTGGATCTGTTACCCTTTTTGTGCACTGAGAGTGCGGGTAGTGGATCATGAGGGAGGAGCCCTTTCAGAAGAATAAGTTCAGAGGTATGGTCATACATGACTTACTATCTAAAAGAGTGACCGAAATATAAGTTCAGAGGCACCTGCGGGTACATAACTCAGCAATCTGGGATATTTGGAGGAAGAATGTGTGTTCAACGGTACTGGAGGGTACATAACTCAACAATCTGGAATTTGAAGAATATGGGTTCAGCGGTATCGGAGGGTACATAACTCAGTAATCTGGGATATTTGGAGGAAGAATGTGAGTTCAGCGGTACTGGAGGGTACATAACTCAGCAATCTGGAATTTTATGAATGCGAGTTCAGCGGTACCGGCGGGTACATAACTCAATAATCTGGAATTTGGAGAATGTGATTTCAGCGGTACTGAAGGGTACATAACTCAACACTCTGGGATATTTGGAGAATGTCGTTTAGACATAATATTTCTTCAGAAACTTGCCGTTGACGGGCAACATGAGCAAGTCTTCGTTTTGTTTCGCGAGGCGGTAAGTACCGTTGGAGAATACAGCCTCAATGATAAATGGCCCTTCCCACTTTGGCTGGAATTTGTCGGTAGTTTTGTGAGTCATAACCATCGGCCTTCGAACTGCTAGAACGAGATCGCCCACTTGGAATGCTCTGATTTTAACCTTCTTGTTGAAGGCTCCGGAGATGCGCACTTGGTATAACTCGATTCGTTGCTGAGCCAAGAGGCGTTTTTCATCTAAGGCCTCCAACTCTTGTAGCCGGCGACGGTAGTTATCGTCCGTCGTTAATTGGTAAGTAAGAGCGACGCAAAGCTAGGGTATTTGAATCTCCAATGGGAGAACTGCCTCACTCCCGTACACCAGGGAGAATGGTGTGTTCCCTGTGGCTGTTCGGACTGTAGTACGGTACGCCCATAAGCATTCACCAAGCTTTTCGTTCCAGTCGCGTTTGTTGGATATTACAAACTTTTTAAGCAACTTGATGATTGTTTTGTTGAATGCTTCTGCCAACCCATTCGCTGCCGGATTGTATGGTATTGAAGCAATATTCTGGATGCGGTGTTTGTCACAGACCTGATAGAAGGCGTGGCTTGCGAACTGCAGACCATTATCGTAGATGATCCTTCGGGGCAGTCCAAAGCGATTGATGACGTGATGCTTGAGGAAGCTGATCACGTTTGAAGTCGTCACTTCTGCAAGCGGAACGGCTTCCGCCTATTTGGAGAAGTATTCTGTGATTGTGAGTATGAAGCAATGTCCTCGGAAAGAAGGTAGAGTGATCGGACCGATAATATCCATTCCCCATACTTCGAATGGCCAGGACGCCACTGTCGGATATAGAAATTTGGATGGCTGGTGGATGAAGTCCACATGGACTTGGCAGGTTTTGCACTTTCTTGCATAGTCTATCGCATCTACTACCATCGTGGGCCAGTAGTAGCCCATTCGGCGAAGACAGTTTCACAATTTTGGGCCGGGCTGATGGGCCCCGCAGACACCGTTATGAGCTTCACGTACGGCTTCTTTGGCTTCTGCGTTTGACAGACATCGAAGCAATAATCCATCATAGGATCGTCGATACAACATTTTCGTCTCTGTGTCGTAGAAGAATCTGAGAGAACGCCTTCTGATAGAGGTGGCTTCCTTCGGATTCTCCGGCAGAATGTCATAGACTACGAAGTCAATGAATGGTTGTCTCCAGTCTGGTACTTCGTCGATCGTCTGAACGGAATAACTCGCCACGAATTGAACGTTGTTCTTGGGACAGACTAGTTCATGGCCTATCACATCCACCGATTGATAAGCATAGTTCGGAATCGCTAGGGAAGCGGCAAGGCCAGCTAAGGCATCGGCTTTGATATTTTGGAGTCTGGGGACGTGTTCGATGAAGAACCCTTCAAATGACGAGATGATGTTGATCGCTATTTGGTGATAGGGGATCATGTCTTCATGGCGGACTTCGTATGAACCCCGGATCTGATTGACGATTAACTGTGAATCGCCGTATGCTTCGAGATATTCTACCCCCAGCTCTCTTGCAAGTTGGAGGCCAATGACTAAAGCGTTGTACTCGGCCACATTGTTAGAGCAGGGTTCTGTGAGGGAGTAAGCGCGATTGATCACCAGTCCGGAAGGAGAAATTAGCACCACTCCGACTCCGACGATGATGTTGCCCTTGGGTCCGGTCCTCGAAGCACCGTCGAAGAACATTCGCCATATATCATCGTGAGAGGTCGCATGCGAGTCGGCGACCTCATCTGGGATTTCTTCGTATATTCTGGCCGACTCCGAGCCTGGGTGAGATGCTAAAAAGTCTGCCAGAGCTTGACCTTTAACAGCCTTTTGTGGCACGAAGATCATATGGTAGGGAGGACAGTAATATTGCCCATGTAGCGTGGTGAGAGCTGAGTGCCCCTGGTTTAGTCATGAGGACCGTGAGGGGGTTTACTCGTGATATCATATGTATGGTTTGCCCCGTAACATAGTGTCGCATCTTTTGAATGGCGAACACCAGGGCGAGGCATTCCTTCTCCACGGCTGTATATCGATGCTCTGGTCCGATCATCATTCGGCTGAGGTAATATATAGCTTGCTCATGGCCTGCATCGTTGTTTTGTGCTAGCAGAGCGTCGAGAGAATGCTCCATTGCTCATACATAGAGAAGGAATGGTTTTCCAGCAACCGGGGCTACCAGGACTGGAGGATTCGACAAATATTCTTTGATGCTGTTGAAGGAACATGGCATTCTTCATCCCATACAAATGAGACACCTTTCTTCATGAGTGGGTGAATGGCTGACACCGTCCAGAGAGGTTAGAAATAAACCTCCTGATGTAAGCTAGCCTTCCTTGAAGGCCTCGGAGTTCTGGAAGATTTCTCGGGGGACCCATCTCCATGATTGCCTTCGTCTTCTCAGGGTCTACGTGGATACCCTGGGAGGTGATGATGAAACCCAAGAACTTCCCACTGGATATGCCTAAGAAGGATTTCGTGGGGTTTATTTTCAAATTGTGCGCTCGCATTAGGTCAAACACTGTCCCTGGATCATGCAGATGATCTTCCTTAGAGCGGCTTTTGACGGCGATGTCGGCAACATAGCATTCCACTATTTTGCGCAAGTGGTCTCTAAAGATGATGCTCATAGCTCTCTGATAGGTGGTGCCAGTGTTCTTTAAACCGAAAGGCATGACTGTGTAGTAGAACGTGCCTATTGGTGTTCGGAATGATGTATGCTTTTCATCGTCGGAAGACATCTTAATTTTGTTGTACCCCGAGAAACCATCCATGAACGCCATACATTCGAAGCCACAGGTGTTTTCAATCATGATGTCTGTGATAGGGAGGGGGAACTCATCTTTAGGAAACGCCTCGTTTAGATTGCGGAAGTCGATAAAGATTCGAATCTTTCCATTCTTCTTGAGGACCGGTACTATGTTGGCGACCCAGTCCGGATATTCTTCCTCACGAATGAAGCCGCTAGCTATCAATTTGTTGACATCGGCTTCGATTGCATCCATGATGCCTGGACGGAAGCGTCGTTGCTATTGTTTGACTGGCTTTGCATCTGGCCGAATGTTGAGCTTGTGAAGAGCAACATCGGGATTTATCCCTGGCATGTCTTCATTGTTCCAGGCGAACACGTCGATATATTCTTTGACGAGTTCCAGTAGCGATTCTCGCTCTTCGTCTGTCAGACTTTTACTAACGAAGATTGGTTTTGGAGAAGAGTCGATGCCTAGATCCACTTGCATGACCTCATCTTCAGTAGGGGCTCTTTTTGTTCAAACTGCTTCTCCCATTGCGCATCCAGCTGTTGGGCCCACGGCTCTAATTCGAGGAGTTCAGGAAAGTCTTCACCTTCTTCGTAAGCATCGGTGAATGCCATATTGACAGACAAGACTTGCCTGAATACATCCCCGATGCTGATATCCGAATCAGAAGTTGGTGATCCGGTTGAGTGTAAATGCCAGTCGCATTCCTCATCTGAGCTTTCAGGGGTCGTTGTAGGCGTAACATACCCCAGTCCGCATCGGGTCTTATTGTAGTAGTCCTATGGTTTGCCAGCCGGGACCGACGACTTTAGAGGTAATCGTTGACCAGTGCCGTAGTTCAAACCTGGCGTAGTCTCCAGATCATACCCCTGTTTTTGCATGAGGTGTTTAGATTGGGGGCTATATAGATATAGATGCAGTCTCTCAGCGTCCGATTCGAGATCGACTTCTTCTATGGTGAAGGGCTGTGGATCATTCTTCCGACCGAAGATGATTGGATGGTCCCCTCTCTCGATTATGCGATAAGCGTCTTCCACGGGAGTAAGTTGATTTGCGGTGTAAACATTTGTCACATGTGTGTGCAGGTGAGTGCCTATATCGTGTTCCATAGCATACATTGTACAAAGCTTATTAAGCTCGATGTAGTTCAAAGATAGCCCTTTATTGATGAAGTAAGGTATCTTTTCTAACGGGATTACATCATCTGCGGATGGAAAATCAGTGTGAGCAGCCACATACTTGGCCAGTTCTGGTTCTTCTACGGCCACCCCCTGTATAAATGAAGACTGAGAGGATGACTTGGGTAACTTGATTATCAGGGGTTCCGCTGGTGGAGCAGAACGTGGAGTCGTTGGCAAACTAGCGACCCCCAGTTTGGTACTCGATGCTGGGCGGGGAGTGGTTGGCTCGCTAGAAGCTCCAGACTTTGCATCGGGCTGACGATTCTTTTTGGGAAGACGTATCGTCATTGGCTTGTCAGAGGGATTGAGCTTCTCCGTTTATGGCTGGCCGACTCTAGGCAGTCTGATTGTCGGTGGCTCCGTCATAGGTCTTGGCGCTTGGCCGGACTTTGGCAGTCGGATTATCATTTGTCCCTTTTGTGTCGAGAGACTGATTGCATCCTTACGCAGAGCGGCCGTAAGGGGTGAGGTCTTGCCAGGTTTGCGAGCTTGGAGGTGGATCGTCATAGGTTCTTCTGATCCTGTAGCCATCTCGGTACGAGCTTGCACATCTCCTTCACCAAGGTGCCTCTTCGACTTTTTGTATAAGCAGGAGTCTGAGTAGTAGGATTCGACCCCTTTGAAGGGATCGATGTCGGCAAATTCTGTCCTCACGAAGCCATGTTTATCGACATACTTGAAGCACTGGTGCAGCATGGAAGGCACGATCATGTAATCGTGTATCTAAGGGCGCCCCAGGAGGATATTGTAGGAAGTGTCCGCATCTATGACGTAACATGTCACTTCTGACTGAAGATCGCCAATTTGGCACTTCAAGCGAATCTTCCCAATCGGGTAGCTCCTGTCCGAATTGAAACCGCTGATGGCGGTGCTTGTTGGTGTCAGGCGATGCATAGGAATACGGAGATAATATAACAGACCCTTCGGGATGATGCTTATGGAAGAACCAGGATCAATGTGCATCCGATCCACCTTTACGTCGCCGTTGTATCCAGCGTAATATAACGGACGATCGTGCGGGTTGGTTTTGATGAGCATATCCTATGGAGTGAAGACAACGTTGGGCATCGCTCGTGCTGTCTTGGAGATTTGCAGGCGGGCTCTCTTCCGTGAGGTTGACCTGAGCTAGATATGCGTCGGCATTCTGGAGTGCATCGCTCAAAGCCGTGCGAACATCCTTGGAGAGTCTCAGGAGCTCGTATAATGACAATTTGGCCGGTGTGTTGGCCAATTGTGCCAAGGTGTCAAAGTTGTAGGGCCTCTCTATCCCATGAGATGCCTCTTTTCGGAGGGATTTGTCAAAGCGAGTCTCCTTCGGCCTAGGCTTGTCGGTCGTCGGAGGTTGAGAAGGTCCCGGAGCGTCAGCAGTAGCCGGCTGATGTCCTTCAGTCGAGTTATCTGGCGTAGGGTGGGATTGAGTACCAGACCGAGTGACGACAGCTGTGGCTTCTTCGACATCTGCCGAAATTGTGCGGCAGGATCTGACCTTTCTACTCTCCTTCTTGCTAATAGGGAGTGGTACGGACTGAGTCACTTCAGGTACCAAATCTGGATGGACCCACATGATCTCCCTCCGTGACGTGGTGAGGGGTACCAGACCAGTAGCCTGATCTCGAGGAGGTGGAAGATTAGCAACCTCCATTGTCGCCCGAGGGATGGGTACCATATCGTCTTGAGTCTCTGTCGGAGGGAAGCTGCCAAACTGTATGGACACCATGTTGGCTGCCACGGTTACCTCCTCGAAATCAATGGCCAGAGCCTTCGAATCGATGAGATGTTGGATGTATCGCTTCAGTTGGTAGCAGTCGTGTGTAGCATAGTGGACGTAGCGGTGGTAATGGCAGTACTTTGGGTTCTCTATTTCTGCCGGCCGAGGTTCCCGTCTTGGTGGGGGGAGCTGAATTCTATCTCCTTGTATGGGCATGTCCAAGATGGGCTTGACATGGCCGTCTTCGAAGAAGTAGGTCATTTGCGGCCATTGCTTGTCTGTCGGTTTTGTCTCAGGTTTCTGGGCTGTGTCGGCCACCATAGCCTGCTTGTCCTTGTTGTCCCAATTTTTGGAGGAGTTACCACCATTGTTGTTGTTGGTATTAGGGCGCTTGCCCTTGCCCTCTCATTTCGAGATGTGCAATCCCAGTTGGCGAGCCTTCTTCAACCTGTCTTCGCCGCTAGTGGCACTGATGATAAACGTCTTCCAGTCCTTGAATTGACTTTCATCCATCTAGAGGCTGATTGTTGGGAGCAGTCTCTTTTGGCAAATTTCAATTAAGGAGGAATCCAGATTACCAGACGGTAACTTTATTACGGTTTGGCGAAACTGCTCAATATAGTTCCTTGTCAACTCTTTCTCCCCTTGAACGACGTCCATAAGGGTGGACATTGTGACGTCTTGTCCTACTTCGTAGAATCTCTCCAAGAACATGCGCTTGAAGCTGGCGAAGGAGTGGATGCAGTTGTCTGGCAGGTTATGGTACCAGTCGAAGGCGACCCCTTCCAATGCCCCGATGAATAATCGTGTAAGGATGGCATCGTCATGGGGCAGATGGTCGGTGGTGACCTCGAAGTAAGTGATGTACCGACTTGCGGAGGTCTTTCCATCGTATGGATTGATATAGAATGGTTTATACTTTGGTGGGAAGGGAACATCTCTCCATGCAGCGGGATACGGTTGTCGGATCCTGAGGTCTTGGCAGTTTTCTCGGGCGTGGAACATGGCTCGGAGCTCATGGACCTCTCTTCTTGCTTCCCTGGCCTCATCCGCAGCGGTGGGAGCTGACATTTCAGGAGGATTATTGCCCGGGTTTGGTACCGCTGAGTTCGAGTCCGCATTGACCGCGGGACCCAAATTTGTTTGGCCTGGCATCCCTCCTTGCAGAGTAGGGAGGACTGCTTTGATCTCGTCCACCGACTTGACCAAAGTGCGCAGTATGGTCTCCAGAGTGTCGATGCGTTGGCGATCACTGGGAACATCTTGTTCGTCGTTTGTCATGAATACCGTCCTCACGTGAGTAGAAGGGGAAGGGACGGTGGATGACGTGCCCCCCGAATCATACTCCTGTACCGAGAAGTCATCGGGGTATGTGGGAATGTTCTCCTCTGGTTCGGACTCAGAAGGAATAGTACCCCCAGCTTCGGAGCTTGCCTCGTTTTGAGAGTCGTGAACGCCCTCGGAGACGTCGGACCCTGCTGTATCTGATGGGAGAGCTGTTTCCTCGGGCTCATCTCCTTGGAACATCGGATTATCGTGGATGTTCGGGGGAGTGCTACCCCCAGTTCCAGTGACCCCCAGTGAAGTGGATGATAAATCTCCCACTGTAGCAGATTTCGTCTTTGAACGGGTACCTTGAAAAACTTCGGTGGTAGAAAACCGTTTAGATGACAGTTTCTTAGTTACAGTGGTTGAAATCTTTGGGATGGAAACGTTTATCTTCTTTCCTCTCCCATCGACGGAGATTTTTTGACTAGAGTTGCAGGAGACGACATGAGGTGCCTCATCCTCTGAGCTCGGCTGTTGTAATCTTTGGAAGACGGACTGCCGGTCTTCTCTTACCGTCTCGTTGTTGCAACAGCCGTTGACGATAACTTGGGTACAGTGACATCCGTGGGAGGACTCTTTGCACCCCGAGGCCTCTTCTCTTTTCTTGCGCTTGTGGAGGATAGCCTCACGCAAGTCAGATGGGTCTGGAACGACCATGTTTGCTCCCTGGATTTTGGGAGATTTTTGGGAACCACTCTGTCCGTTTGCCGCCGGGGGCTGGACTCGAGTGGTTCTGTATAACTTCCTATCAGAGGCCCGCATAACAGTATTGTAGAAGCATGGAATTTCAGGACCAGAAATCCTATGTGCCAAACATTACATGCGCCAGGAAGCTCAGAGGAAGTACTTGGCACAGCAAAGCAAAAATGTAGACATTAAAAGAAGATTTTTATTTCATATAAAAGTCTATTACATGTCTACAAAGAAAAAAACCTAAGTCTACGCTAGGCACAGCAAACCACCATGCGCTCTCAAACAGGTGCATCTCGCTATGCGCTCTCAGCCAGGCGCACCCTTCAGCAGCTCTGTTATGTGCATGCTCAGTTATGTGCATCCCTTCAGCAGCTCAGTTATGTGCCGCCCTTCAGCGCCCCACAGACGCATCGTGAAGTCTCAACATATGCGCCATCAAATACTTCGACTAATGAAGCATTTATTGAGCAGAATGAGGGTGGGCAATTAACCCTCTAGCTGGAGGAAGAGCTCTCCACAATTGATCCGCGGCAAAAGAAGGCTTTTAACACAGCCAGAGTGGGCAACACCCACTCTGATAGAAGAAAGAGCCTCCAAAGCCGCAGCACCGCAATTTAGATCCGTGGCTCTTCCAGCATAACAGAGACGAGGCTCGAGCATTCCGATCTTTGGATACAACAGGCACCTTCTGCCTGCCTCAGAAGCCCTCGACTCCGACTTTTGGATGTAACAGTCACCTTCAAGTGCATCAACGAAGATCATGCGTCGCATCTTCACCCTCGGGAGCATCTCATCAATAGAATGTGCTCGAGTAAACAAGTTCATTTCGGAAGGACGTGAGAGAACGAGAAGCAAACCCTCTCCATGCCACTATTTATAGGCCGGGCAAATCAAACCCATACGCCAAGTGGCTGGCTCTCCGAATCCCGTGCAATGAATTTGCATTAATGGTGATGAACCTGACGCTTCGAATTCAGCCGAGTCAAGAACGGCTATTTAAAGCACTCGAAGAACGTAACAGTCGGGCCTATAAAGACGTGTCATGCAAAGAGGATGCGCCGGCCAGACCGCGCATCGTACTTGTAATGCCTGTTGTTCGTATTACGTATTTAAGAATACGTGTACGTATTTTATCTCGTATTGGCCATGGTTCATCTTGGTTTGGGTTGGCTTGGATTGGTTCGGCTAGGCTTGATTAGCCTTGGTTCATCATGAACCAAGGGTGAACCCCCTACCTACCACAACCAACCACATTTATTAACCGCTTCCCATTCTCTCTTCTCATTATTTCCTTTCTTCTTCATTACTCTCCACCACCAACCAAGAAAACCCTAGCCTAGGCAAGTGCAATCTTGCTTCATGAAGAAACCTACCATTTTTATTGTTCTAACCTCTTCTTTGCAACTTTCTAATCCACATTAGAACTTGTCATTTTCTATTTTGAAGCTTGGATTTTTGTAGATCTAGAATTTAGTCATTTTTGGATTTTTATGGTTTTGATCTATTAAATTCCCTTGTTTTCAAGTTTTGATGGTTCCATGTGGTAGAGAATTTCCTTCTACCCAATTTTGACCTTTAGAAAGTTGGATTTGGACTTGTTTTGACCAAGTTATGGACTTTGGAAGCTTAGGGTTCAACCATGGAGTTCCTGCTGATTAGAGAAGATAGTGAGCAGTGCGCGAGCTTTTTAGCTTGCGTCACTGAACTATGCGCGCTCTTTAGCGCAGCGCAGTAGACCCCATACGCTGCCTTTTGGAAGCGTATGACTCGCATACGCTCGCTTGCTTGACAAGGAGTCGTATGGAGTCCATACGCTGCCTTTTTGAGCGTATGACTTGTATACGCTCACTTGGATAGCCATGAGTCGTATGGAGTCCATACGCTGCCTTTTTGGAGCGTATGACTTGCATACGCTCACTTGGATAGCCATGAGTCGTATGGAGTCCATACGCTGCCTTTTGGAGGCGTATGACTCGCATACGCTCGCTTGTGTGACAAGGAGTCGTATGAAGTTCATACGCTGTCTTTTTGGAGCGTATGTCTTGCATACGCTCACTTGTGTGACAAGGGGTCGTATGGACCTCATACGCTGCCCTTTGTGAGCGTAGGCTTACCTGAGCGTACGCTTACCTGAGCGTAGGCTTACCTAAGCGTAGGCTTACCTGAGCGTAGCTTGACTTGAGCGTAGCCTGACCTGAGCGTATGACTTTTGTACTGAGCGTATAGCCTTGGCTGACTTGGTCTTATGTCAGCATGTCACTTTGGTTTTATTTTCCTTAAGCTTGGCTCTTCTATAGCCCTGTAGCGAACTTGATAATCATGAATTTATTTAATAGGTTTGTTAATAACAATTGAACACGGCATGGCAGGACAAGCATACCTGACATAATTATCTCGAATTGCTGTTGCGACGGCTAACGTGACATGACCTGACAAGAATGACTAACCTGGACACCGTGGATGATTGCGTTTGCACAATAAACCAGTATTGTCTTGCATCATGTCTAGGATGGGATCCCTGAGTACCACGGTCAGGGATACCTACTGTAATTAACTAAGAGTAATAAACTAGAATAATTCAGTAGACATGAAGAGATTCCCAGCTACAGGCAATCCCGTTATCTGGGCGCATTAAGTGGACTTGTAGCCTACCGACGAGTAGGGCACACTTCCAGCATACAGTCATGTGGTGCATCCTTCATAAATGGACATTCGACCTGGATAACTTGGATGGTCTGCAGGGCTTGTGGCTGTTGAAATAATCTCATTGCATCTTGCTAGTAACTAGGCCTGTGATAACCCTAGCTAGTTAAAGTATCAAGCCGTACTTTTGATTGGCCGTGATTGATTGGATGAAGTTATTCCAGCTTAGTCTTATCCTGATCCTGTGCAAGATCATGACAAGACACGATTATTGATGCTTGCCTTAACAATAACGATCGGGGGACCAGTTCTGTTCAGGCGAAGGGTTACAACCCCGGTCCTTGTTTGGTTTAAGGGTTGTAACCTGGCTCCCGGAGCAGTTCTATGTCTTTCCTTCGGTTATTGTCTTATTTGTACCCCGTGCCATGCTTGTCATGTTCTATCTTACTTCAGCAACATGATTATCTATAATGGCCTTAACAATAAAGATCAGGAGTCCAGTTCTGTTCAGGCGAAGGGTTACAACCCCGGTCCTTGTTTGGTTTAAGGGTTGTAACCTGGCTCCCGGAGCAGTTCTGTGTCTTCTCTTCATTTATTGTCTTATTACCTTATCCATAGTATTTGAGACGGATTTCCATTCAGGTGAAGGATTGCAACCCCGGTCCTTGTTTGGTTTAAGGGTTGTAGTCTGGCTACTTGAATGGTTTCCTCGTACTCAATTATTGTTGTTATTTCTGATAATTTAACTTTAATGTTCCTTACTATATGCTGGTTTTAGTTTCTAAGTGAAGCCTCCTTTGTGGCACTTGCTCTTTCTGGGGTCTGACCCAGCTGGTTTTGTGTAGCCAGATATCGGAGCAGCTCCAGAGGATCCACCGATCTTCCAGCCAGATGGTGACCACTAGACGGAACCCTGGCAACGAGTGGGTTTCTTTTTGTCCTCCCACTTCTTTGTAAAAATTATTTTTTGAGGCGTTTAGCCGGCGAGCACGTGTTAGCTCGATTGCATCTTTATTTACTGTCTGCCTACGGGCTGTAACATGATTGACAGATCCTAGGGTTGATCATGTATGACTAAACTCTTGCTAGTCATGGCATTTTGTACGACTAGCTTCATGATCATCCAATATGTAATGTATGGGACGCCTTGCTATTATATATTTGGTGCTCTGACATCTAGTAATTACTATTGCTTGCTTGTGATTGAGACAATAGGCTTGTTCATGACCTTAGGAGACTGCTGGCTTGTAGTTAAACCCTCATGTTTCTAGACAGCCGTGACCGTATAGTGAGATGGATTCCATTTCATATACGTAGCTGGCTATGTCTGCCCCCGCTCTCCAGTATTCTGGTTCTGGGGCGTGACATGGTTTAAGTGGTGGCCCATGCAGGTCTTGTAAATCAAGATATGTGAGGGTTTATCGAATAGATGTCTCAATCAGTATTCGTCCTTGATCTCTGCTCGTATCTTCTGAATCCCTATATTCTTGTCCTGATCATATGCTTGTATCGTTGATCTGTCCTGGTCCTTCCTTATTGTTCCCTATATCGTCTTCTTCAGCGGCATTATTCGTGGTCCTACTGACCAGCAAGGTGGAGCACCTCCCGCGGACCAGCAGCAACCTGGAGATCAAGTCCAGCATTCCGGAGTAGCATCTAGAGTCGTGCCTTCTGGCGGAGAGCCACCAGTCCAGCCAGTTCAACCAGTAGAACATGATGACGGCACTTTGGTAGGACTCGTCAGGACCTTGATAGCTTTCCAAGACCGGCATGGAGATGCCTTGCACCAGGCAGTGACGGATGCTTTGACCCGGGGTGGTCATCATGGTAACAGCGCGGCCAACAGCTTCAAGCGCCTGAACCCTCAATCAGGGCGCATCGCCCATGCGCCTCCATCAGCAACCACCACGTGGCGTTCCCACGTACAGGCACATCCTACATGCGTGCATGAGCAGCCAGCCTGCAAAGCTATAAATAGAGGTATCATCTTCTTTTAAAAGACACGCACACAGACAGAGACGTCGTGCAATCATCAGCAGTATATAGAGAGAGGAAGATACAGACACTTAACATCTTCTTCCTCTCCGTAATCTCCTTTACCTAGAGCAACCCAGATCTTCAGAGAACCGAGAACCGTCGTCAGATCGTCAACGGAGTCAACGCATTACCACTCGCTCCATCGACACAAGGGACCCAGATTAAATAAAAGTGTACTCCTAGGACTACGTCTAAGTCCTACATTGTAACACTGTTCTGTTTGTATTAAAGTTACATCAAAAGATTTTAATGGCAAACAAGCTGGCGACTCTGCTGGGGACCTCTTTCTCCTCCACGGAGAAAGCTGTGTCGCAATCCGACGACGTAAAGGTGGGCTCCTCCCACAAGACGCTGGTCGTACGCCTCAATCAACAGGCGTATGAGGAGTTCATCTCTGAAAGCAGCGCGAGTCCTTCGAAGCGGCTGCCGAAGCCGAAGAAGACTCGCCAAGTGTGGGTGCGCAAGGTCGACGCCTCTGGCACCACCACCGAAGGGGATGCACCAATGCAGTCATTCCTTCCTGCTGACGTCCTCAGCAACCAAGATACGTCTTCTGGTGCAGCGCATCTCTCGGGGAAACGTGCGGCTGACCACATTCCCCAGCCATCTCCCTCTCAGGCGAGGAAGATGCGTCGACGGAGCAGGGGCACAGCTAATGCCCTGCACATCACCTCTGATGCGCCGCAGAAGGTCTCTGTCTTTGACAGACTCGCTCGCTGTAGTGGCAAGGAGAATTTGGACTCTGAGTAATACGTGCCCCAGCGGGCTAGTACGAAGAAGTCCATGGCAGCACGGGCCATGCGCCTCAAACGTGCTATACCGACAGCAAACCAGAAGCATGCGCTCACAATCAGGCGCGCTGCTGATGGTAAGCTGTACAAGGTCGACTCGGGTGCTTCTGTGCCGAAAAAGAGTCGACCTTCAAAATTCTTGTCTCACTTGGGCGCATCTGTTGCGTTCGCAACCGAGTCGAGCAAGGCAAACCCTGTGGTCTTGAACTCCCGTGCCTCCTCTGGTTGTGCGTTTGAGGTTCGTTCAAGTTACTGTAAATATTGTTCCTCCACTACTGAACTGAGCACCTGTTTGGTGTTGGATCAGGGGGCCCAGCATTCACTTGACCACCCCGGCGCTTGGCCTTGCCATGCGCCTGATGGGAGTGCGAAGGTGGCACTCTCCTCCAACGATCTGCGTAACTTGATTACTCACAAACGCCGGTCAGGAGAGTCGACTGACAAGCACAATGCGCCCCTCACAGGGCACGCCTGTGTTGTAGTCACCATCAACTATTGTTGCAAAATAGCAGCCCCGCCACCAAGACAGTCGGTGTTCCAGCGGCTGCAATCACCAACACCTCTCCGACGTCGCCTCGGGAAGAAAATGTCAATTAAAGAGGAACCAGAGGTTGCTTAATGCAACGTGATCTCTAATCCTCGTTAATCCGAAAGGCGACCGGCCATTCCTCGACCTCGTCCAAGAGTCAGCCGAGGAGAACCAAGGCAACTGTTCCATCCTCTGGAGTGTTCGAAGGCACTCGGGGGAGAAGGAAGATCCTGGAGGAAGCTGGGGGTACTTAAGCCCTTGTTGATCCTCCTTCTGAAGATGAAGAAGCCCTACAGAGTACAACTGGGATGGAAGTCAACCTCCCGGATGTTGCTGGGGGTAGTCTAGCCCCTGTGGACCTGCGTCTCGAAGACGAAGAAGTCCTCCAAGACAGATCTGGGGGTAATCAGGCCCTCGCGGATGCTTCTCCCGAAGACGAGGGTGTCCTCCAAAAAACAGCTGGGGGTAGCCAGGCCGAAACTCCAGGAGAGGCAACTCCCCTACAAGAGAGCGAGGTCGAGAGTGAAGGCTCAACTGGTCCATCCGACTCCAGCCGCGTCATGACGGTATACATGACTGGGGGTGATACCGAGCCTGATGCGCTGCCAACAGACCTTGTCCAGCGTATGGATACCCTAGAGGGAGGACTCAAAACCCTCTCTGCCTCCATGCAAACGCTGACTCAAGCAGTGTTCGAGATACGGTCAGCTGTGGCCAGGGCACCTTCTACCGGTCCTGACCCAGGGGCCAATGGAGAATCAAGTGTACCCCTTCAACGGGTGTCCATGGATACGGATCGCCGTGAAGCACCTCGGACGTCGGAGCCATCAAATGTTCAACTCCAGGCTGTACTACCTTCCCCGACTCCCAGATCCACGGAAGACGTGGTGGAGATGATCAAGGACTTGCGCGAACGCTTTGAGTCCAAGAACAGGCAAGAGGAGCGCCAGAAGATGGGGATCCCCCAACCCTATCCCCTCGAATGGAACAAAGTGGTTTATCCTCCTAAATATAAACCACAAACTCTGACGCCGTACGATGGGAAGGACTCTTCGCGTCGCTATCTGACGTACTTCCAGTCCCAAACGGGACATCTCCCGAAGGAGGACGCACAACTTACCAGCATATTTTTCGGAGCACTGAAATGAGTGGCGTACGATTGGTACTGCAGCCTCCCCGATAACTATATATCTTCCTTCGAAGACTTGACGCACATCTTGCTCGACCGTTTCTACGACGGCGGGAAGGACATGACAATGGCGTCCATCATAGAGATACGCCAGAAGGAGAAGGAAACAGTTCGAGTATTCATCGAACGCTTCCGACAGGCCTGCTTCAGACTGCCCCCGGGCATGCCAGAACATACACTCCTCTCCTTCTGCAGCATGAACATGCTGCCTGCAGTCAAACTCTGGCTGAACTCCACTCCTCCTCCCGACTGGAGTTCCTTGATCATCGAAGCCGAAGCAGCAGAAAAGAAGGCGTCCAATGCTCTCCTTCTGGGAGTTAGTTTCCCTGCCTTTGAGGACAAGGGAAAATGGCCTGCAGTCAACAACCTCGGACGAGAGACGAAGGGGAAACAGGCGTTGACTGTCAATGCCTCCAAAGGTGCATCAGCACCCACTCAAAAGCCTCCACTTGCACCAAGGCCAAAGGAGGTTTATTCTTTCAACGATGAAGACACCCTGCAACTCTTTGAGATACTGAAGCAGGGTGACAAGATCAAATTGTCGGACCCGAAGCGTCCCGACGAGGTTAGGAAAGTGGACAATCCGAGGTACTGTCACTACCATCGGTTTGTTGGACATCCAACCAAGGACTGCTACGTCCTCAAAAACTACATCCAGCGCATGATCAATACGGATGTTATCTCCGTCGACTACGAGGAGAAAACGGTTTCGGCCAATCTGGTGGTACTCCAATTTGGCACCTTGCCGCCGACCACAACACAAGATGGCGTCGTCCCCATTCCTAAGGCGACAATGGAGGTGGTTAACTTACCACCTACTCTTGACAACATGAGAGGACTCACCCCGCTCACCACATATCGGGGAGAGATCTTATGGGTTCACCCTGATCTCGTCTCCGAGGTTACTCAACCGGAGGTACGCTCTGCCTCCAATACCAAAGGCAGGAAGATCAAGTCCTGCCGCATGGTCTTTTCCTCCACAGAAGAGGCTCTTCCTGTACAAACCCGTTCACAGTTGAACGTCCAACCCGACGAAGCTGCCGTCGAGGTAGTGCCTCCCTGCACTGTCCCAGCTGCCGAAGAAGGGGATCCGTCCAAGCCTCCAGCAGCCAATAAGCAGAAGCATGTAGAGGTCCGTTTCGACAAACCTCTGCGAAAGAAGAATGCTTCGGGGCTAGCCAAACCTCACAACTTCGACATACTGGCACAACTTGCCAGTACTCCTGCCCGCCTATCTCTGTTTGAGCTTCTTCGCCTTTCCAAGGACACTCGTGAAGCTCTCTGTGAAGCCCTGAAGGATGCCGAGTCCTTCATCAGTCAGGTCAAGCAGCCTGAAGATCTTCCGACAACATGTGCACATTGTCATTGTACGGATGAAGTTATCCCCAACATAACCTTCACCCAACAAGACATGTTGCTCAAGCACAACCGACACAACAGGCCTCTGTATTATACAGGGAATATCGGTTCCGTCAAGGTGAAGCGGATTCAGATCGATCCGGGGTCTTCTCTCAGCATCATCCCGAAGACGCTGCTTTCAATACTGGGGATCCTAATGTACCGTCTGGCGCCCTCCAACACCACAATCAGTGGCTTCAATGCCAGCAAGAGTGAGCCGCTGGGCAAAATACGACTAAAGTGTCATATTGGTAACCTCAGAACTGAGGTCACTTGCTATGTCGTGGACGCCGATGTCAACTACAACCTCCTACTGGGTCGTCCGTGGCTACATGAGTACATGGTGGTACCTTCTACACTCTACTAATGTATAAAATATGTGACCACCAATGACATCATCCGGACGGAGTTCACAGACATCGACCCTTTTAAGGGGGTTGAAGCCTACTTCACTGATTCCAACTTGTACAAATCACCTGACGAGGAGGAAGCCAATGATGCTGACGATGAAGTAGAAACGGCAGCAGAGCCCAACATGGAGCCAGAGACGATTCCTGAGGCTCCTCTACAAATTTGACTCAAAGGGAAGCCGCCTCAGACGTTGCCTCCCATGAGCATCAAGCTACCTGGAAAAGCACTAACTGCTCCAGGTAGAACACCTACTGAAGCTCCCTTGATGATACGGCTCAAGGGAAAGCCGCCTCAAACATCGGCTCCCCTTGTGGCAAAACTACAGGGGAAGGCACCTATCACCGAAGGCGCAGTTGAGGCACCTCTGAAGGTGCATCTTAAGGGCAAGCCGCCGCAATCATCTGTCTCATCCAAGCTGCCGGAGAAGGTCCACATAGCCCTCTCAGACCCCAAGACCAAAGTTGTGGTGGACTCTCCCGATCCAATCCCAGTACTCACGGATGAAGAGCTAGGAGAATATATCTCGGCTGATGTAGATGCACCCTCTCTGGACAATGTAATTCCGCGGGACAAAATCTCATGTTTCCTCAATAATAGAGTATCTTTTAATTATTCTAGTCTTCCACATTGGAATGCTATGTATACATTAGATAACGCTCTACGGTCATTGCAAACACAAATAACGACCGTCCATCATGTAAATCGAGTAGTCCCATCCCAAGGGATCTGTTTTGTGGTCCCACCGTGGAATCGAGACGAAGAATCCATCATCTTCGGCAAAGTCTAACGTCATCAAGACCTCCTGCCACTCGAGCAAGAACCAGATGCCGGCAGAATACAAGTCTATCGGTACACGGACAAGGCAAAGTACCTCATCCAAAAGATGGGTTACGACCTAAAAAGCAACCAAGGCCTGAACTACGGCAAGGGTCGACGTCTTCCCCTCCGGCTTCCAACACCTAAAGAAAAGCCACGGGACTACTATCATCGAACTCGACGGGGGGTGGGCTACGTCACGCCGTCGTCAACACCAGAGAGTTCGGAGGCAGAAGAAGTAGAACATTCTCACTCGTCCGAAGCATCAACTTGGGATTCCGATACCAGTATCGGATCAGTCTTCAAGAAAGTGCTATCAGCCAACATGACATCTGCACAATCTCAAGAAGATAAAGGCGAAGACCAAATGCTAGAATTCTTCGAAGAAGAACCCTGGGCTCAACGCCTAGGAGAACAGTGGGAGTCTCATTTTGAATTACACGAACCCCTACCGAAGACGAAGTCGAGCAGATCGACCTTAGGGATGGATCTTCTTCTAAACCCATCTTCATCAGCAAAAGCCAAATAGGGGAAGATCGGGAATCTTTAATCCAATTGGCTAAAGAATATATCGATGTCTTCGCCTGGAGCTACGAAGATATACCGGGACTTGATCCCCAAATTGCGATGCATAGGCTTAACATCTTACCTGATGCCAAGCCTATAAGGCAACAACAGCGACGTTTTCGTCCCGACATCATGAACGCTATCGATCAGGAAGTAGACAAACTCCTGACCAGCAGGTTCATCCGTAAGGAACAACATCCAGATTGGGTGGCCAACGTCGTCCCAGTCACTAAGAAGAATGGAAAGATACGGGTCTGTATCGACTTTAGGGATCTCAATACTGCTTGCCCGAAGGACGAGTTCCCGCTTCCAATCACCGATGTGATGATCGACAACACATGTGGCTTCGAACGCATGTCCTTCATGGACGGGTATTCGGGCTACAACCAGATCAAGATGTTCCCCGATGATGCAAAACACACGTCATTCAGGACTCCGAAGGGGGTCTTCTGCTACACAGTGATGCCTTTCGGCTTGAAGAACGCCGGTACAACATACCAGCGAGCTATGAGTACCATCTTTCGTCAGCATCTTCGCAAAACAGTTGAATGCTATGTTGATGACATTGCAGTTAAGAGCCGTCTTAAAGGAGATCACCTACGAGACCTTAAGACAGTCTTCGATCTCATGCGAGCGCATCAACTCAAGATGAACCCCGCTAAATCCTTCCTTGGGGTTTCTAGCGGAAAGTTCTTGGGCTTCATTATCACGGTGAAAGGCATTCATGTCGATCCCGAGAAGACCAAAGCCATCCTTGACATGGACCCTCCGAAGAACCTCCGAGAACTTCGAGGCCTGCAGGGACGTCTGGCATACATCCGGAGGTTTATAGCAAACCTTTTTGGAAAATATCAACCCTTCACCCAGCTCATGTAGAAGGGAGTCACTTACGTCTGGACAGAGGAATGCCAAAAAGCTTTCGACGACATCAAGGCTTACTTGACGAGCCCGCCAGTCCTGGTGGCACCCGTCGCCGGCAAACCATTTCTCCTCTACGTCCGTGCCACGGATCATTCCCTCAGCGCTCTGCTTGCTCAGAATAGCGACACAAGCTATGAGCAAGCTATCTACTACCTCAATAGAACACTGATCGGGGCCGAACACCGGAATAACCCCGTTGAAAAAGAGTGTTTGGCCTTGGTATTTGCCATCCAGAAGACTCGCCATTATGTCTCGGGCCGGACGATTCATGTCATCTCCCGAGTCATTCCACTTAGAGTTCTCATGACGAAGCCAGGGTCATTAAATTCCCGGCTAGCTACGTGGGTGATCCTGCTAACACCATACAACATGGTGTTCGTTCCACAAAAAGTCGTCAAGGGTCAGGCTTTGGCCGACTTTTTAGCTGCACACCCCATCCCAGAGTCCTCAAGACTCTATGAAGACATCCCGGATGAGGTCCAAGAATCTAACGTCACCGAAGAAAGCTTCGTCTGGCGGATGTTTTTCGATAGCGCTTCAAGAACAGGCCCCAAAGGCCAATTCATCGCAGGAGTGGAGGTAGTCCTAGTCTCCCCCGATCAGCTGGTCATACAGTGTGCCTACTCTCTTTCAAAGCCGTGCTCCAACAATGTTGCCGAGTACAACGCGCTCATCATGGGACTCCAGCTGGCGCAACAGCTAAGGGTGGATCATCTGGAAGCCCACGGCGATTCAAAACTCGTCATTAATCAGGTCAGAGGGCAATACGAAGTTCGCCATGAAGATCTGATTTCTTACCATGAGGTTGTATTGAACATCATTTCAACCTTCACTAAGTTCTTCATCGAACATATACCTCGTCTACAAAATCTGGAGGCTGACGCTCTAGCTGGCCTCGCAGCCTCATTGGCAGCACCCCTCGGGACTCGACACTATGTAACGGTAGTTGGCCGAGACTTGGTCTGTCCTAAGAGCAACCTATGCTCACAAATTGCCCAATGTTGCGTCAATGAGTGCTGGTATTAATGTCCGAGACTAGAGATTCCCGTTCATCGACTTTGCTGTCTACGGAATTCTTCCAGAGGACCCGAAAGAAGCCATCTCAGTTAGGAGGCGCTCCCTTCGATTCTACTACGATACAGCTACTAAAATGCTGTACCGACGCTCCTACGATGGACTTCTCCTTCGATGCTCATCCAACGAAGAAGCAGCCGAAGCCCTTCGAGAAGCTCATGATGGAACCTGCGGGGCTCATCAACCTGGTCCTAAGTTGCAGGATCGTTTGCGACGCATGGGCTATTACTGGCCAACCATGGCAGCCGATGCTGTCGACTACGCTAAAAAGTGTCATGCGTGCCAGCTTCATGCTGACTTCATCCATACACCGTCAGAACCACTATATCCTACGGTCGTCTCCTGGCCCTTCGAAGCCTGGGGCATGGACATTTTGGACCGATCACCCCTCCGTCATCGAGGGGACACCGCTTCATCCTAGCCATCACCGACTACTTCTCCAAGTGGGCAGAAACAGTTCCACTGGCGGAAGTGAAGAGCTCTAGGGTGATCAGCTTCATCAAGCACCAAGTCATCTACCGTTTTGGGGTACCTCGGAGGATTATCCACGATAACGGTCATCAGTTCATCAGTCATGTTTTTAGCAGATTATGTGACAAGAATCGCATTCAAAATGTGGCATCAACCGCCTACAATCCGGCAGCAAACGGATTGGCTGAGCCATTTAAAAAACTATCGTCAGGCTACTCAAAAAAGGTCGTGTCATCCAACAAACACAACTGGGACAAAAAGCTCGCCGAATGCCTTTGGGCCTACCGCACAACGGTACGGACCCCGACAGGCAACACACCATTCTTCCTGGTCTACGGGAGCGAAGCGGTACTGCCTCTCGAAATCCAGATACCCTCACTCCGTGTAGCAATCACGAATCAACTCACAGAAGAAGACAATCAACATCGCCGTCTGCAAGAATTGGAGGCACTTGACGAAAAGCGTCTTCTAGCCCAACAACGCATCAAACTCTATCAAGCCCGTATATCACAGGCTTTCAACAAAAAGGTCAAACAGAGGACTTTCCAAGTAGGCGACCTGGTTCTAGCAGTCAGAAGGCCGATGGTGTTGACTCACAAGACACCAGGAAAGTTCGAGCCCAAGTGGGAAGGACCTTTCATCATAGAGACGGTATACTCAAATGGTGCCTACCGTCTCGCCAAATCCAATGGAGACTTGTTCATGATGCCCATCAACGGCAAGTTCTTAAAAAAGTACTACTCTTGACATCCTTTAGACTTGTACTTCTATCTCCATCCAACAAGGGAGTCTCTGGACCCAATCATCAGGGCCCACGTACACCTTCCGTAAAATCTTACGCTTCTGGAACCCAGCTGTTCCATAGCGTTCTATTTTCCAATAGAGAGACAACCACGTCCACATTACCTCTGAGTTGTTCTCCTACACCCTACAAAGCGGAATCGTACGCTCCGTAAGACGATGCAACCCATCATGTTTACCACGTCCATATTACCTCTGAGTAAACATTTCGTACAGACAACCTTTGCGTTGTCGTACATTGATCACAGAACTTTCACGTCCATATTACCTCTGAGTAGTTCCGCATATTCCCCCAGAGTCATTCCTACCACGTCCATAACACCTCTGAGTAGGAAGATTCTATCATTTGAATCCCATATTTGCCACGTCCACATCACCTCTGAGCAAACATGTCGGTTCTTTCGAACTTATTATCTGTACCTAAAAACTAAGGTGCGCAAAAGATAATAGGTCCACACAAATAATCAAGTTTATGACAAGCAAAAATTAACACACTACAGAAAAAACTCTGTATTCTTTATTCAAAAGTAAAGGATTACACCCCCAACAAGAGTTGCAAATTATAAAAAGAAGAAATTACAATCCCTAAACATCCCCGGGGTTGGCCGAAAGCTCTTCAATCTGATGCTTCAAGCCTGTTGTCCGAGTCTCTACAGTCGCCAGGACCCGGCGTTCGGCTTCTTGATGCATCGTTTCTATGGCCTCAAGAGAAGTGTCGTCCTCATGCTTCTCATCCAACTGTTGCCGCTGCTGAGCCAGAGTAAGAGCCCAGCGCATGAAAGCTGCTTCCTCCTCCTTAGATGCTACATGTTCAGCCTGGGCTCGTTCAGCATCTAATAAGAGGTGGGTCCGCTGGTCTTCAAGTAGGCGAATCTTGGCATCAACCTCCGCTATACTAGCGTCCAACGCGGCCCGCAACTCCACCTTCTCCTACGTGGACTGAGATAGCCTCTCCACCGCAGCCTCAGTTTCAGCCACATCGTGTTCCCAGACACCCACGGTGGCCTGATAAGAGGACTCAATCTCAGAAATCAGCTTCTCCTTTTCCGCGTCTATCAGGGCGGAGAGATCATTTTGCTGGATACGCTGAAACTCGGAAAGCAGCTGGTCCAGCTCAGTCACCGAGGCCTCCAGAATCTCGGCCATATGATTATGGCCCTGGTGGAGACGTATCAGACCGATGTGTGGAAGCTCCATGGATTTTGCCATTGCGAAACTCTCATTGGCGTTCATCACTGTCGATACACCCCTCTGCAGCATCTTGTATACTGCCTCAACAATGAATTTCACGTACTCATCCGCATCTGCCAACACTTGTGGTGTTATGGCAGGAGTTGGAGGAGCTGCCCTGGATGGCGGACCTGAAGAAGACCTGCCGATCTCAATCTGCGAGGCTTGAACATCGACCTCAGCAGACCCTCCCGCACCAGGAAGTTGAATTCCGCTACCAGCTCCAGATGCCAAAAGAGCAGAAGGAGTTGGGTGGGGTGTCGATATCGTCCCCCAAGTCAAAAAAGCAAAAGAGGGCTCTTGCACCAGCAAGCCCTTGCCTTTTCCCGTCTCAAAGGGACTATCAACATCCGAAGTTGCCTCCTCCACCACCGAGGCGCGATTTGTAACCAGCGTGGAGCCTTCCTCTGGCAAGCAAACTGGATCAGCTCCCGTTTCTTGGCGGGGCACATCTTCTGGTATCGGGCTCGGCAGACGAGCCTCCCCCTCATCATCGAATCCCTCCATGGGGACCAAATTTACCGCCACATCCCGGTCAGCTGCCACCTCAGCCTCCATTGCTGAGCCTGGGGTAGGGCTCGGCAATGCTACAGCCGACCTCCCCGTATCATAACAAGGAGGGGAATCAACCCTCTCCTCTGTTGCAATCACGTCTGTTGCCCACGCAACAGGCTCATGTATCTCTAGAGGAACGTCATCCGAAGACGACGAACTCCACTCCACTTCTTCATCTGGAAGCCCCGTGTCGGCTGGACCCTCAATGTCCAAGGCCCCTACGGCGGCTTGTACCTCTCCGGGAACTGTTTCAACCTCAGCTTCCCTTCCTACGTAATCTGGAGATACTGGAGTCTCCACAACAACGACATCGTATGGGCTCTCCTCCTCGGGAGACATCACGATCGACGGAACGCGCTCTTCCGATGAGCCCGCCACCTCCTCTGGTTTGCTGCCATTAGATTTTAGAGTACGGGGTCTCCTCTTTAGCGGCTCCTACAAAAAGAAAACATAGGTCACCAGAAATGTTGAACCTAAACAGACTATATGGGACATCCTTACCTCCGTAGGTGCTGAATCCGATGACACTGTCGTTGACAATGCCTTCTTTCGCCTCTTTGGCGTGGAAGAGCCAGCCTCTGTATCATCACGTCTTTTCGGTTGATCGACCGAAGGCTCTCCTGGACCCCTTGTGGATTTGGCGGGGGTACCTCGGTAACCCACCTCTGGCGGATGGTACGATCGAGCCTTCGCCAATATGTTCCCGGTCACCGCTAACTGAGTGCCGGCAATGAGACTGGTCTCCCTATCATATCCGGGGGGCACGGCATTCATAACACAATAAAATTTGGCGGCCGAGAAAAGAATCGGCAGCCAAGGATTCTGGACGGGCAGCGTAAAGCGAGCTCCGATACATCCGGCATTGTAGTAATGCCAAGCTCGTACACCATCCAACAGACTTCCAGTATACCCCAGGTTAATACTGGGGTTGTCCAACATCAACTGAGCGTAGCCGAATTGTCGTGCAAAACGGCTCGGCAAATACGGTTCCAGGTAACACTGGTTCCTATTTCGGTACACCAGATGGGACGGCCGGATACTTTACAACCAGCGGAATCCCAATGAAGGCAGAGTGGTGGCATCTTCACCCGAATCCACTAAGTCTTCGTTGGCCTCAAAACATGAAAAGCCAGTCCCAACTCCCCCACTGGGGTAAAAAAAGTGCCAGTCTGGGTATTGAACATCTCCAAGAGCGCAAGAAACATATGCTTGTTGAGATCCACGTCGGCCTGCGTGGCACGGATAGCAGCCGTCAGCCCAATATCTTTAAGCTCAGCCTTGAACTTCGATAACACCCAAAGGGTCAACTCGTCTCACTTCAGCACGTGGTGACACCAACCTTCAACCCTGGAGCTACCTTTCAGATACATAACCTTCGATGTTAGCATCCGATTGGCAAAGGTCGAAGCACTAAAGGCAAAAGTGTCACTAGGGACCTCACTATAAAGGCCCCAGGACACAAAGTTCGGCAACCGAATGAGGGACCGGCTCGCGAGGCAGCCAAGGTATCCCTTTGACTCGAAGTAACGTCAATCGAAAGAGTACCCCCTACTGCCCCTCCTTGAGAAGGAGTAAGTTCCCATGACATCCTCCTCTTGGAAGCTAGACGGTAGAAGGCCGTCAGCAACAATTGGCGTTCGAGTTATCGCATATACAGAACCATACCCTTCGCGGAGAAGAACCAGTCTTCCTTGATCTTCAGTATCTTCGCCTCGGTGGAGATCAGTCGGTCACCGAACAGAAAGGCAGGTTTCAAGAAGGTCACATCCTCAGACTCAGCAGATTCCAGCATGCTGCTCTCCATCGTACTTTGGAGGAAAACAGACGACTGATTCTGGATTTGCAGTATTCTCTCGGGTGGCTGATTCAATAGGATACCAGCTTTTGTGGGATTAATAACTTCCTCGTCGAAATCAACTCCCATCTGACAAAGAGAAGCATCCAGAAGGACTTTATTCAGCAAAGGGATAGTCATCGACACTGACACAGCAAAAACAAAAGTCAGGCAAGAAACTTTAAGAAGACAAAATGTGTTAAGCTTCGGCGCATCACCAGGGTCTAAACCCATGCGCATCAGCAGTGGAGCTTCAGCGCATCATCAGGGTTTAGACCCATGCGTGTCAGCAGTAGATCTTCGACGCATCATCAGGGTTTTAACCCATGCGCATCGGCGGAATAGCCTCGGCGCATCATCAGGACGGAAGTCCATGCACGTCGGCGACAAAGAGTTAGGGCACGACGATATGATGCAACTCAGTCATGTGCTCTAAACTCGTCTAAAAAGGTTAAAAAATGACACCCACCTGTCACCGCAGGCCGAACATCGGCCGGAGTAACAATGGTGACAGGAACGTCCTCCTCGATGAACTCCGCAGGCTCCTTGCCCTTGCCAGCACCACCGCGAGGAGTTTTGGGAGCCATTTCTCGCAAGAAGGAAGTTAGGGTTTTTCAAGAACTCTAAAAGAAGAAAGAAAAGAGAGGAAGAACTCTCTCTCTCTCCATCTCACGCCTACTTATAGGCTCAGTCACACGCGTGAACCGATGGAGTGTGACCTCAGCCGCCGCTTCGGGTTCTGTGAAGAGATAACTACAGATAAATCTAAAAAGATCATCATTAATCTTCTTGGTTACCGAAGCGTCATCATTCACATTTACTGAAAGGAGCATACGCTCCATCACTGATACGCAAAGTGATCATGCGTCCGAACAGTCATGCGCCCTGTAGAAGACACCACCATGCTTCTTATTCAAAGTATTCCAAAACTTGACAAAAAAGTTTTGAAAACTTTGAAGGGGGTCGTGTAGAAGCATGGAATTTCAGGACCAGAAATCCTATGCGCCAAACATTACATGCACCAGGAAGCTCAGAGGAAGTACTTGGCACAGCAAAGAAAAAATGTAGACATTAAAAGAAGATTTTTATTTCATATAAAAGTCTATTACATGTCTACAAAGAAAAAAACCCTAAGTCTACAGCTAGGCACAGCAAACCACCATGCGCTCTCAAACAGGCGTATCTCGCCATGCACTCTCAGCCAGGCACATCCCTTCAGCAGCTCAGTTATGTGCATGCTCAGTTATGTGCATCACTTCAGCAGCTCAGTTATGTGCCGCCCTTCAGCGCCCCATAGGCGCATCGTGAAGTCTCAGCATATGCGCCATCAAATAATTCGACTAATGAAGCATTTATTGAGCAGAATGAGGGTGGGCAATCAACCCTCTAGCTGGAGGAAGAGCTCTCCGCAATTGATCCGCGGCAAAAGAAGGCTTTCAACACAACCAGAGTGGGCAACACCCACTCTGACAGAAGAAAGAGCCTCCAAAGCCGCAGCACCACAATTTAGATCCGCGGCTCTTCCAGCATAACGGAGACGAGGCTCGAGCATTCCAATCTTTGGATGCAACAGGCACCTTATGCCTGCCTCAGAAGCCCTCAACTCTGATTTTTGGATGTAACAGTCACCTTCAAGTGCATCAACGAAGATCATGCGTCGCATCTTCACCCTCAGGAGCATCTCATCAACAGAATGTGCTCGAGTAAACAAGTTCATTTCGGGAGGACGTGAGAGAACGAGAAGCAAACCCTCTCTATGCCACTATTTATAGGCCGAGAAAATCAAACCCATGCGCCAAGTGGCTGGCTCTCCGAATTCCGTGCAATGAATTTGCATTAATGGTGATGAACCTGACGCTTTGAACTCAGCCGAGTCAAGAACGGCTATTTAAAGCACGCGAAGAACATAACAGTCGGGCCCATAAAGACGTGTCATGCAAAGAGGATGTGCCGGCCAGACCGCGCATCGTACTGACGTGCCCAGCTCCCATCAACCTCATAAGGATGCGCCCCCATGCGTCCCCATGCGCCTAGTAGAACACCGATCGATGCGCCCAATCAACAAACCCATCAGATGTCAAAGAACATTAAATGTAGAAGTCTGACAGAGTTGGCAGCACGTCTCCCGAAGACTGCAGTTGACAGCTTTTTTAGAAAACGAAGCGTCGCCAACGTCAGCACCATCATTACTCCCCTCCGGTGGTTACAAGCCCATGGCCGCCCAACCATTTCGCATGCGCCTTCGTGGCCATGCGCCCAAATCTCTGCATATGCCTCAAAAGCCGTGTACCTCAAACTTTTTCTCTGATCCCTAAAGACAGAAGTAAAGTCACTACTGAAGCCCCGCATGCACCTCAAAAGCCATGTGCCCCGACTGGTTCGTAACTCCTAAAGGTTACAAGCCAAAGCCTCCTCACGTGCCCAATCGCAGGCGCATCCTATCAGATCACTCTCCACCAAATCCGAGATCTTCGAGCTACGGAACTACGACACGCGTCCTTTGACTTGATTCAGCCTATGAAGGGGTACTAATCACCCAAGATCTCAGCAACTGAAAGATCCTCTCTATTGCTACGTGTCAGCTCTGCCGCAGCCCACGACAGCAACAAGAAGGGTTCAATTCCTCAATCAGGGCGTATCGTCCATGCGCCTCCATCAGCAACTACCACGTGGCGTCTCCACGTACAGGCGCATCCTACATGTGCGCATGAGCAGCCAGCCTGCAAATCTATAAATAAAGGGATCATCTCCTTCTAATAGACACACACACACGCAGAGACGTCGTGCAATCATCAGCAGCATATAGAGAGAGGCAGATATAGACACTCAACGTCTTCTTCCTCTCCACAAGCTCCTGTACCTAGAGCAACCCAGATCTTCAGAGAACTGTCGTCAGATCGTTAATGGAGTCAACGCATTACCACTCGCTCCATCGGTACAAGGGACCCAGATTAAATAAAAGTGTACTCCTAGGACTACGTCTAAGTCCTACATTGTAACACTCTTCTGTTTGTATTAAAATTACATCAAAAGATTTTAATAGCAAACAAGTATATGGAGCGCTCGGATAGTCAGAGGTCGGAACAGCGGACTGAGCTCGCCAAGCTCGTGCTGTCCTAGACTTCTTCACTCTAGTGCGTGAGGGCACATAGTAGGAAGAGTCTAATTGGTGCTGCAGAGAATCAGACATATTTTCTCGGGAGCATGAGAGATCAGGACTATGGGAGAGGCGATCGAAGACTAATCCTGAGCCGCGCGGAGCAGACAGCATGCGGCTGGAATCAGCAGTCTTTATGCGGCTGGAATCAGCAGTCTTTATGCGGCTGGCAATCGTAGCCGCATGGGTTCTCTTCATGCGGCTGGAAGTCTCGGCCGCATAAGTCTTCTCCATGCGACTGGAAATCTTGGCCGCATGGGTATTGTGCATTCAGCTGGCAGTTTCGGCTGCATGGACATCATACATGCGGCTGGCAATCTTGGCCGCATGAGTGTTCAGCCTGCGGCTAGTGCCTTTGTTCGGCTTCTTCCTGGAGCACATAGAATCACTCTTTGCCCCTGTAAGTCCACCATCGTAGTGCTTTCCTCTGCTGGACTTGGGGACAGTAGAGTCCTCTATGGCTTGAAGTGTAGCCGCATGAGAGTTGCCTTCGTCGTCTTGGACAGCAGAGAGTACTCCGTCCAGAGCTTGAGGAGGAGCAAATGATTTTGGCCTCTACTCCCTGCGAGCTTTCTTCGTACGGGTTCGCTTCTAGACCGGGCCAGCGCTCCCGTCAGAGAGCATTTCTTCAAACGCCTGTTGGTCGAAGCAGACGACCATCTTCTATTGTGTAGAGCCAAGTTTGGCTGCATCCGATTGCGTCACCAACTTCTCAGTCGTGGAGAAGTTTTTCCCCAGCAGAGTCGCCATCGTGTTTGCCATGAATTATAAAAGAACAGAACAATTATATCGGAGGACTGGACTTTTATTTCACAATACAAACTCGCTCGTATAAAGAAAGCCTAGGGACGAAAACCTAGGTACAGCAATCTAAGTACAATTGTTTAGTTTTTTCTGAGAGGTGACGGTAGAGGCTCGGAAAAGCGACGGCAGTTCTGCCTTACTCCTTGGACGATCGGACGCAGCCTTGGCTTTGCTGAAGAAATGCTCTTGGACGTGTGGGGAGACTCCCTTGTGTCATCGATTTCTGGATGTCTCTGTAGTGCTCTCTCTCTTTTCTCTCCTCTCTCCTTGCTCTTCTCTCCTCTTCTGCCTATTTTCTCTGTCTATTCGTAAGGGAATAGCACATTGCTATTTATAGGAGTGGAATGCGATCATTAGGGTTTGCAAATGATTTCCTCCTTCAGAAGTCGACGGTTAAGGATCAATTAATCTGGGCCATTCATTTTGAATATAATGAATTTGAGCAATTAATGTGATTGCATCAAATCTCTGTGGGCAATAAATGTTGATTGCCATGAATATTCGTGATTTGTGATAGCCTGCTACGTGTCCAATTTGCTTGATTTGATTTGACCTGGGCAATTATGACGATCGCAACAAATCTGATTTTGTTAGGATTTGTTAGCACCCATAATTCCAGGGAAGATAAGACTGCTACGTGTCTCAATTGTAGCGAAGAGCGCCACGTGTCTCAACTGGACCGTCCTGGCCGAGCCGCATATGGGGGGGTCCTCTCAGCCGCATGAAACATGCAGCCGCACGTGGATGGACAGCCGTATGGGGATGGGCAGCCGCACGTGGATGGACAGCCGCATGGGGATGGGCAGCGGCATGGGGATACGCAGCCGCATGCAGATGGGCAGCCGTATGGGGATAGGCAGCCGCATGCAGATGGGCAGCCGCATAGGGATAGGCAGCCGCATGCAGATGGACAGCTGCATGGGGTGGCCTCGGGACTTGGTGGATTTTGCCAGCTGTAAGAAGATTTTCTCCTCTTTTCTAGGATCACGCCATCATGTCAGAGTCATTATTACATCGTTATGTCAGAGCTATCATGGCTGTTATTTTTCGGAGCAGCCGTCAGGGCATTAAATGCAGTCGAATATAGAGAAGAACTATTGAAGGCCACGTGGCTTCTTTCTGAGCCGCATGGATCTATCCGAGCCGTATGGACCCCTGAGCCGCATGGACTTCTGAGCCGCATGGGGATCCTTCTGTCGGAGCCGCATAGGTCTTTCTTTATTTTTTTCTATGCTTCTACAATGGCCGGATACTTTACAACCAGCAGAATCCCCATGGAGGCAGAGTGGTGGCATCTTCACCCGAATCCACTAAGTCTTCGTTGGCCTCAAAACCTGAAATAACATGACCAACTTTGGTGATCTCCTACCCCTGAAGGTGGGATAAAACTTTCCTGCAAACAGGAACACCAACATGCAACCAGCTTCTCTGGTGGAAACGGCGGAGGAATGCATCCCCGACCCTGTGGTCTTCTTCCGAGCCCGGACTCATCACATTGGGATGGTGTAAAATTAACCACCCCATCAGATAATGAAACGGCAGTTCGGCACGGTGGAAGTTGTCATTCCTACCTCGTTCATGAACCATATTTTCTGTAAATTCTCGTAAACCTCGCAGCAGGTTGCACACCATGGCGGGGAGCAGAGCCAGGCGTCGGCCAAAAACCAACTTCACAGCTGGCAGGATTAGATTCCGGGTCACCCTCTCCACGGAGCCTGACCCGCCCGAGAAGACATAATCCCGAAGCCAAATCATCAGATACGCAGCTAACACTGCTTTTGACGACATCCGATGAGTAAGGTGCCAGAAACAGCTATAGGAGCGCTCATCCGACTGCTGGTCCTCGTTTTTCTGAGGATTCTTCTCACCTAACCTGCTTATTTCGGAGAGAACCACGCTACTGCAAAGCGCTGGCGGAGTGGTAAACTGAGAGGGATCCTCCTTGTCTTGCTTAAAGACGTAATCTCTCCAAGCAGTCACATGAGACTGTGACCCATCCTTATCCCTCTTCTGTATATAATAATGATGACTCGCCACTTCCTTGGAGACGGCCATCATCTCCTCGGCTTTGTCCCCCAGGACTTGGAACTCCTCGTTGGCCGGGAAATATTCTTCATACGGCTCTGATCCCCAAGGGAGCTTTGACACTTCGTACATTTCATGAAGTGCGAGTCCCAGCTCCCCCACCGGGGTGAAGAAAGTCCCAGTCTGGGTGTTAAACATCTCCAGAAGTGCGAGGAACATATGCCGGTTGATGTCAACACCTGCCTGAGTAGCACGGATTGCGGCAGTCAGCCCAATCTCTCGAAGTTCGGTTTGAAACCGTGACAGAATCCAGAGTGTCAGCTTGTCCCATTTGGAAATATAATAACATCAACCCTCTACCCAAAATTTACCTTTCGGTTACGATCGATCCATCAATAGCATGCGGTTCGCAAAATTCGAAGCGCCAAAAGCAAATGTATTGATGGGAACGTCACTGTAAATGCTTCCAGGACGTAGAGTCCGCCAGGTGAAAGAAGGCCCAAACCATACGGCGGCCAAAGTATCTATCTGGTTGGAGGTAGCGTCGACCTTGATGGCGCCTGCCACCGCTCCCCCCTGAGACGGGGTTAGCTCCTAAGACATCCTCCTCTTGGAAGTAAGACGACAGAAAGCCATCAAAGGCCATTGACGCTCAAGTTACTTAACCGTCATATGCATTCCTCTCGCTGTAAAGAACCAATCTTCCTTGACCTTCAACACCTTTGCTTCCATAGAAGCAAGGCAGTCCCCGAACAGAAACTCAGGCTTTAAGAAAGTCACGTTATCAGAAGTGGCAGATCTCAAAATGCCATGCTCCATCATCCGTTTAAGGAACCCATACTGTTGTTCCCAAATTTGAGTCATTCTTTCAGGAGGTTGATCTAGCATAATGGCAGCTTGGGCAGGGTTTATCACCTCTTCATTATAATCCACCCCCATTTGACAGAGGGCAGCGTCCAGAAGCACTTTATTCAAGAGCGGGACAGTCATCGACACTGGTGGTCAACAAAAGAAAGCAAAGATTCCGAGATGTTAAGAACAACAAGAGAATCTGAGCCACGTTCTCACCAAAAGCGAATAAGGCTCAGGCACATCTGAAAAGAAGCTTCGACGCATCATCAAGGTCTAAACCCATGCGCGTCAGCAGTAGAGCTTCGGCGCATCATCAGGGTTTAAACCCATGCAAGTCGGCAGTGGAGCTTCGGCGCATCATCAGGGTTTAAACCCATGCGTGTCAGCAGTAGAGCTTCGACGCATCATCAGGGTTTAAACCCATGCGCGTCGGCGGAAAAACCTCAGCACATCCTCAGGACTCAAGGTCCATGCGCGTCGGCGTACGTGAGTCCTAAAAATAATGGTAAAGAATGATGAAACCTACCAATCACCGCCGGCCGAACGTCGACGGGCGGCCGGGGGACATCACCTATGGCAGCCTCTACATGCTCTTTCCTTTTGCCTCGTCCTCGGCCAACACCGCCACGAGGAGTCTTGGGAGCCATTTCTTGAAAGAAGGAAGTTAGGGTTTTTCAAAGGAAGAACTCTAAAAAGAAAGAAAGCAAAGAGAGGAAGAATTCTCTCTCTCTCCATCTCACGTCTATTTATAGGCTCAGTCGCACGCGTGAATCGATGAAGTGTGACCTCAGCCGCCGCTTCGAGTTCTGTGAGAAGATAACTGCAAATAAATCCAAAAAGATCATCATTAATCTTCTTGGTTATCGAAGCGTCATCATTTGCATTTACTAAGAGGAGCATGCGCCCCATCACTGATGCACGGAGTAATCATGCGCCCGAACAGTCATGTGCCCCGTAGAAGACGCTACCATGCTTCTTATTCAAAGTATTCCAAAACTTGACAAAAAGTTTTGAAAACTTTGAAGGGGTTCTTGTAGAAGCATAGAATTTCAGGACCAGAAATCCTATGCGCCTAACATCACATGCGCCAGGGAGCTCAGACGAAGTACTTGGCACAGCAAAGCATAGACATTAAAAGAAGATTTTTTTATAAAAGTCTGTTACATGTCTTAAAAAGAGCTGTACAAAGGAGAATTTCTACAAAAAAAGACCCGAAGCCTACAGCCAGGCACAGCAACCACCATGCGCCCTCTAACAGGCGCATCCCGCCATGCGCTCTCAGCCAGGCGCATCCTTTCAGTAGCTCAGTTATGTACATCATCAGTTATGTGCATCCCTTCAGCAGCTCAGTTATGTGCCACCCTTCAGTGTTCCAGTCAGGCGCATCATGAAGTGTCAGCATATGCGCCATCAAGTGCTTCGACTAATGAAGCATTTATTGAGCAGAACGAGGGTGGCAATCAACCCACTAGCTGGAGGAAGAGCTCCCCAAACCAAGGAAGAGAAGAGCACCGCAATCAACCTGCGACTAAAGGAGCAGCTTTCAACCCAACCAGAATGGGCAACACCCACTCTAGCAGGAGGAGGAGCTCTCCCAAAGCCCAAGAAAGATGATCGGGGCACTGCAATTCTGATCTGCGGCTCTTCCAGCATAACGGAGACGAGGCTCGAGCAACCCGATCTTTGGATGCAACAGGCACCTTCCGCCTGCCTCAGAAGCCCTCGACTCCGACTTTTGGATGTAACAGTCACCTTCGAGTGCATCAATGAAAACAACGCATCGCATCTTCACCCTCGGGAGCATCTCATCAATAGAATGTGCTCGAGTAAACAAGTTCATTTCGGGAGGACGTGAGAGAACGAGAAGCAAATTCTCTCCATGCCACTATTTATAGGCCGGGCAAATCAAATCCATGTGCCAAGTAGCTGGCTCTTCGAATCCCGTGCAATAAATTTGCATTAATGGTGATGAACCTGACGCTTCGAATTCAGCCAAGTCAAGACGACTATTTAAAGCACTCGAAGAACGTAACAGTCGGGCCCATAAAGTCGTGTCATACAAACCGGATGCGCCGGCCAGACCGCGCATCATACTGACGCGCCCATTAGCCTCATAAGGATGTACCCCCATGCGTCCCCATGCGCCTGATGGAACGTCGATCGATGCGCCCACTCAACAACCTATCACCTGTCAAAGAACATTAAATGCTGAAGTCTGACAGAGTTGGCAGCACGTCCCCCGAGGACTGAACAGTTGACAGCTTTTTCAGAAAACGAAGTGTCGCCGACGTCAGCATCATCATTACTCCCCTTCGACGGTTACAAACCACGTGGCCGCCCAACCATTTTGTATGCGCCTCCGCAGCCATGCGCCTAAATCTTTGCATGTGCCTCAAAAGTCGTGTGCCTCAGACTTTTTCTCTGAACCCTAAAGACAGAAGTAAAGTCACTACTGAAGCCCCGCATGCATCTCAAAAGCTATGTGCTCCGACTGGTTTGTGACTCCTTAAGGTTACGAGCCAAAGCCTCCTCATGCGCCCAATCTCAGGCGCATCCTATCAGATCACTTCCCACCAAATTCGAGATCTTCGAGCCATGGACCTACGACACGCCTCCTTTGACTTGATTCAGCCTATGAAGGGGTGCTAATCACCCAAGATCTCAGCAACTGAAAGATCTTCTCCATTACTACGTGTCAGCTCTGCCGCAGTCCACGACAGAAACAAGAAGGGTTCAACTCCTCAATCAGTGCGCATCGTCCATGTGCCTCCATCAACAACCACCACGTGGCATCCCCACGTACAGGTGCATCCTACATGTGCACATGAGCAGCCAGCCTGCAAAGCTATAAATAGAGGGATCATCTCCTTCTGACACACACACACAGACAGAGACACATCGTACAACCACCAACAATATATAGAGAGAGACAGATACAGACACTCAACGTCTTCTTCCTCTCTGCAAGCTCCTGTACCTAGAGCAACCCAGATCTTCAGAGAACCGAGAACCGTCGTCAGATCGTCAACGGAGTCAACGCATTACCACTCGCTCCATCGACACAAGGGACCTAGATAAACAAAAGTGTACTCCTAGGACTACGTCTAAGTCCTACATTGTAACAATGTTCTGTTTGTATTGAAATTACATCAAAAGATTTTAATGGCAAACAACCCCTTCAAAGTTTTTAAAACTTTAGGACAAGTTTTGAAATACTTTGAACAAGAAGCATGGATAGTATAGCTGTTTAGGTGTGACAATCCTATTAGAGGTAGTATGGACGTGATAGGTTTGGGTACTTCCACCGGGGCCATGATCATATGGCGGAGATTCTGGAGGCGTCGGTGGCTGAGCTCGACCAGCATCTTTCTGAACTTCAGAGTATTCGGCGGAATGACTTTTCTGCTCTGATAAAAACAGAACAGAAGAAATTAATAGCTGAAGTTGAGTCGTCTTATCAGGCCACGGTGGCAGTCTGGGACCGTGAGGTGGTCGAAGCTGAGGCTACGGTGGAGAGGATATCTCAATCCATGCAGGAAACGGTGGAGTTGTTGGCCTCATTGGAAGCTAGCATAGCAGAGGTCACTGCCAAGATTCGCCATCTTGAAGATCAGCGAGCCCAACTCTTGTTAGATGCTGAGCGAGTCCAAGCTGAATATGTAGCATCTAAGGAGGAGGAAGCAGCTTTTATCCGCCAAGTCATTTCCCTGACCCACCAGCGGCAACAACTAGACGAGAAGTATGAGACTGATACTGCCTCCGAAGTTGTAGAGGTGATGTGTCAAGAAGCCGAACGCCGGGTCTTGGCGACGGCAGAAACTCGAGCGAAAGACTTGAAGTATCAGATTGAAGAGCTTTTTGCCAATCCCAGTGATGCTTAGGGATTGTAGTCTCTTTTTTTTGTCATTTTTGTTGTTTGTAACTTCTGCTGGGGATGTAATCCTTTACTTTTAAATAAAAGATAGAATTTTGTGGTGTGTTCATTTTTGCTGTCATGAACTAATGATTTATGTGGACCTATTATCTTTTACGTACCTTAGTTTTTAGGTACAGATAATAAGTTTGAGAGAACCGACATGTTTGCTCAGAGGTAGTGTGGACGCGGCAAATATGGGGTTCAAATGATGGAATATTCCTACTCAGAGGTATTAAGGACGTGGTAGGAGTGACTCTGGGGGATATTCAGAACAACTTAGAGGTAATATGGATATGGAAGTTCTGCGATCGATGTATGGCAACGCGGGTGTTGCTTGTATGGGATGTTTACTCAGAGGTAATATGGACGTGGTAAACATGATAAGTAGCACAATCTTATGTAGTGTAAGATTCTGCTTTACATGGCATAGAGGAGCAACTCAGAGGTAATGTGGACGTGGTTGTTCTTCTACTGAGGATAGAATGCCACGGAACAACTGGGTTCCGAAAGCATAGAATTTTTGAAGGGGAGATGTACGTGAGCTCTGATGATCAGGTCCACTGACTCCCTTGTTGGATAGAGATGGAAGTACATGTTTGAAAGATGTCATGAGTAGTACTTTATTAGGAACTTGCCATTGATGGGCATCATGAACAAGTCTCCGTTCGGTCGAGCGAGGCGGTAAGCACCGTTTGAGTATACTGTCTCTATGATGAAAGGTCCCTCCCACTTGGGCTCGAACTTTCCTGGTGTTTTGTGAGTCAATACCATCGGCCTCCTGACTGCCAGGACCAGGTCGCCTACTTGAAAAGTTCTCTGCTTGACCTTTTTGTTGAAAGCCTGTGATATGCGAACTTGATAGAGTTCAATGTGCTGCTGAGCTAGGAGACGCTTTTCGTCAAGTGCTTCCAATTTTCGCAGACGACGACGCTGGTTGTCTTCTTCTGTTAATTAGTTTGTGAGCGCCACACGGAGTGAGGGTATCTGAATCTCGAGAGGCAGTACTGCTTCGCTCCTGTAGACTAAGGAGAACGGGGCATGCCCGTCGGGGTTCGTACCGTTGTACGGTAAGCCCAAAGACATTCGTCGAGATTTTTGTCCCAGTTGTGTTTGTTAGACGACACGACCTTTTTGAGTAGCTTGATGATGGTCTTGTTAAAAGCCTCGGCCAATCCGTTTGCTGCCGGATTGTAGGCGGTTGATGCCACGTTCTGAATGCGATTCTTGTCACAGAATCTGCTGAAAACATGGCTGATGAACTGTAGACCGTTATCATGGATAATCCTTCGAGGTACCCCGAAACGGTAGATGACATGGTGCTTGATGAAGATGATCACCCTGGAGCTTTTTACTTCCGTCAGTGGAACTGCTTCTGCCTATTTGGAGAAGTAGTCGGTGATAACTAGGATGAAGCGGTGTCCCCTCGATGATAGAGGGGTGATCGATCCTACAATGTCTATGCCCCAAGCTTCGAAGGGCCAAGGCGACCGTAGGATGTAGTGGTTCCGACGGTGTATGGATGAAGTCGGCGTGGAGCTGGCAAGCATGGCACTTTTTAGCATAGTCGACAGCGTCGGCTGCCATGGTTGGCCAGTAGTAACCCATGCGTTACAGTCGATCCTGCAACTTAGGGCCAGGTTGATGAGCCTCGCAAGTCCCATTATGAGCTTTCCGAAGGGCTTCAGCTGCTTCTTCGCTGGATAGACATCGAAGGAAAAGTCCATCGAAGGAACGTCGGTACAGCATTTTCGTAGCTGTATCATAATAGAACCGACGGGAACGTCTTCTGACTGAGACGACTTCCTCCGGGTCTTCTGAAAGAATTCCATAGACAGCGAAGTCGATGAATGGGAACCTCCAGTCTCGGACATTAACACCGACGCTTGTCGTCATAGCATGGGCCATTTGTGAGCATAGGTTGTTTTTGGGACAGATCAAGTCTCGACCGACTACCGTGACGTAGTATTGAGTCCCGAGGGGTGCTTCTAATGAAGCTGCGATGTCGGCCAGAGCATCAGCCTCCAGGTTTTGTAGCCGAGGTACGTGTTCTATAAAGAACTTAGTGAAGGTTGAAATAATATTCAATAAAGCTTCATGGTAAGGAACCAGATCTTCATGGCGAACTTCGTACTGCCCTCGGATTTGATTAACGACGAGTTTTGAGTCGCCGTAAGCTTCCAGATGATCCACCCCCAACTGTTGCGCCAGCTGGAGTCCAATGATGAGAGCGTTGTACTCAGCAACATTGTTGGAGCATGGCTTTGAAAGAGAGTAGGCACGCTGGATGACCAGCTGATCGGGAAAGACTAAGACTACCCCCACTCCTGCGATGATTTAGCCATTGGGGCCTGTTCTTGAAGCGCCATCGAAAAATACCCGCCAGACGGAGTTTTCTTCGGTGACGTTTGATTCTTGGACCTCATCCGAGATATCTTCATAGAGTCTGGAGGACTCTGGGATGGGGTGTGTAGCTAAAAAGTCGACTAGAGCTTGGCCCTTGATGGCTTTTTGTGGGACGAAGACCATATTATATGGCGTCAAAAGAATTACCCATGTAGCTAGTCGGGAGTTCAAGGATCCCGGCTTCGCCAAGAGAGCCCTGAGTGGATTGACTCGGGAGATGACATAAATTTTCTGGCCCGAAACATAATGGCGAGTCTTCTGGATGGCGAATACCAAAGCCAAATACTCTTTTTCGACGGAGTTGTACCGGTGTTCGACCTCGATCATTGTTCTACTAAGGTAGTAGATAGCTTGCTCGTAGCCCGCATCGTTGTTCTGAGCCAACAAAGCGCTGAACGAATGATCAATGGCAAGGATGTAGAGGAGAAATGGTTTGTCTACGACGGGTGCCACCAGGACTGGCGGGCTCGTCAAGTAAGCTTTGATATCGTCGAAAGCTTTCTGGCATTCTTCTGTCCAGACGTAGGAGACTCCCTTCTTCATGAGCTGGGTGAAGGGATGGAATTTTCCGAAAAGGTTTGCTATAAACCTTCGGATGTATGCCAGACGCCCCTGCAGGCCTCGAAGTTCTCGAAGGTTCTTCGGAGGGTACATGTCAAGGATGGCTTTGGTTTTCTCGGGATCGACATGAATGCCTTTCGCCGTGATAATAAAGCCCAAGAACTTTCCGCTGGAAAACCCAAGGATGGATTTAGCAGGGTTCATCTTGAGTTGATGCGCTCGCATGAGATCGAAGACTGTCTTTAGGTCTTGTAGGTGATCCCCTTTGAGACGGCTCTTGACGACGATATCATCAACATAGCATTCAACTATCTTGTGAAGATGTTGACGGAAAATGGTACTCATAGCTCGTTGGTATGTAGCACCCGCGTTCTTCAAGCCAAAGGGCATCACTGTATAGCAGAAAACCTCCTTCGGAGTCCTGAATGACGTATGTTTTACGTCATCGGGGAACATCTTGATCTGGTTGTAGTCCGAGTATCCGTCCATGAAAGACATGCGTTCAAAGCCATATGTATCGTCGATCATCACGTTAGTGATTGGAAGCAGGAATTCGTCCTTCGGGCAAGCGGTATTGAGATCCCTGAAGTCGATACAGACCCGTATCTTTCCATTCTTCTTAGTGACATGGACGACATTAGCCACCCAGTCCGGATGTTGCTCTTCACGGATGAACCCGCTGCTCAGGAGTTTGTCCACCTCCTGATCGATAGCGTTCATGATGTTAGGACGAAAGCGTCATTGTTGTTGTTTTACAGGCTTAGCATCAGGCAAGATGTTAAGTCTATGCATTGCGATCTGGGGATTAAGTCCCGGCATATTTTCGTAGGTCCAGGCGAAGACGTCGATATATTCTTTGGCCAATTGGACCAAAGACTCCCGGTCTTCTCCCTTTAGACTTTTGCTAATAAAGATGGGCTTAGAAGGAGATCCATCCCCAAGGTCAACCTGTTCGACCTCGTCTTCGGTCGGGGGCTCTCGTAATTCAAAATGAGACTCCCACTGTGCTCCTAGGCGTTGAGCCCAGGGTTCTTTCTCAAAGAATTCCGGCGTTTGGTCATCGCCTTCATTCTCTTGAGATTGTGCAGATGCCACGTTGACAGATAGCACCTTCCTGAGGACTGAGCCGATACTGGTATAGGAATCCCAAGTTGATGCTTCGGATGAATGAGAGTGTTCCACTTCTTCTGCATCTGAACTCTCTGGAGTTGCCGACGACGTGACATAGCCCACCCCCCGTCGAGTACGATAATTGTAGTCAAGTGGCTTTCCTTTAGGTGTTGGGAGCCGAAGGGGAAGACGCCGGCCTTTGCCGTAGTTCAGGCCTTTGTTGCTCTTCAGATCGTAACCCATCTTTTGGATGAGGTACTTTGCCTTGTCCGTGTACCGATAGACTTGTATTCTGCCGGCATCTGGTTCTGGCTCGAGTGGCGGAAGGTCTTGATGACGCTCGACTTTGCCGAAGATGATGGGTTCTTCATCCCAATTCTGCGGTAGGACTATAAAATAGACTTCTTGGGACGGGACTACTCAATTTACATGATTGACGGTCGTTATTTGTGTTTGCAACGACCGTAGAGCATTATCTAGTGTATACATGGCATTCCAATGTGGAAGACTAGAATAATTGAAAGACACTCTATTATTGATAAAAATACGAGATTTTGTCCCGCGGGATTACATTATCAAGGGAAGGTGCATATATATCAGCAGATATGTACTCTCCTAACTCTTCATCTGTGAGCACCGGGGTCGGTTCGGGAGATTCTACCGTAGACTTGACCTTAGGATCCGAGAGGGCTGTGTGGGCCTTCTCTTGCAGCTTGGATGATTGCGGAGGCTTGCCTTTAAGACGCACCTTCAGGGGTGCCTCGACTGCGCCTCCGATGACAGGTGCCTTCCCCTGTAGTTTTGCCACAAGGGGAGCCGACGTCTGAGAAGGTTTTCCCTTGAGCCGTATCTTCAAGGGAGCTTCAGTAGGTGCTCTACCTAGAGAAGTCGGTGCTTTTCCAGGTAGCTTGATGGTCATGGGAGGCAGCATCTGAGGCGGTTTCCCTTTAAATCGAATCTTCAAAGGAGCGTCAGAAATCATCTCCGGCTCCATGTCTGGCTCTGCCGTTGTTTCTGCTTCATCATCAGCGTCGTTGGCTTCCCCTTCGTCGAGCGACTTGTATAGGGTGGCATCGGTGAAGTAGGCTTCCACCCCCTTGAAAGGTTCAATGTCCGCGAACTCTGTCCGGATGATGTCATTGGTGGACACGTACTTCATATATTGGTGGAGTGTAGATGGCACCACCATGTACATATGAAGCCACGGACAACCCAGCAGGAGGTTGTAGTTGACATCGGTATCCACGACATAGCAAGTCTCCTCGGTTCGGAGGTTACCGATATGACATTTCGGCCGTATTTTGTCCAACGGTTCACTTTTGCTAGCATTAAAACCGCTGATTGTCGTGTTGGAGGGCGCCAGTCGGTACATCGGGATCACCAGTGTTGACAGCAGAGTCCTAGGGATGATGCTGAGGGAAGACCCTAGATCAATCTGAATCCGCTTTACCTTGACGGAGCCTACATACCCTGTGTAGTACAGTGGCATGTTGTGCCGGTTATGCTTGAGCAGCATGTCTTATTGGATGAAGGTTATGTTGGGGATAACCTCATCCGCACAATGGCAGCACGCACATATGGTCGGGAGATCCTCGGGCTGCTTGACCTGGCTGATGAAGGACTCAGCATCCTTCAAAGCTTCACAGAGAGCTTCGCGAGTATCTTTGGAAAGACGAAGAAGCTCGTACAGAGATAAACGGGCAGGAGTACCAGCAAGTTGTGCCAGTATATCAAAGTTGTGGGGCTTGGCTAGCCCCGAAGCATTCTCCTTTCGCAAAGGCTTGTCGAAACGGGCCTCTACATGCTTCTGTTTATTGGCTGCTGGAGGCTTGGATGGAGCTCCTTCTTCGGCAGCAGGGGCAGTGCAGGGAGGCACCATCTCAACGGCAGCTTTGTCGGGTTGGACGTTCAGTTGCGAACGGGTTTGTACAGGAAGAGCCTCTTCTACGGAGGAAGACCATGCAGCAAGACTTGATCTTCTTGCCCTTAGCTTTGGAGGTAGAGCGTACCCCCGGTTGAGTAATCTCGGAGACGAGATCGGGGTGAACCCATAAGATCTCTCCCCGAGATGTGTTGAGTGGGATGAGTCCACTCACGTTGTCACGAATAGGTGGTAGGTTGACCACCTCCATTGTCGCCTTTGGGATGGGGATGACGCCATCTTGTGTTGTGGTTGGCGACCGGGTGCCGAATTGGAGCGACACCAGGTTAGCCGAAACTGTCTTCTCCTCGTAATCGACGGAGATGACATTCGCATTGATCATGCGCTGGATGTAGTTCTTGAGGACGTAGCAGTCCTGAGTTGGATGTCCTACAAACCGATGGTAGCGACAGTACCTCAGATTGTCCACTCTTCCAACCTCGTTGTCACGACCCGCACCCGTTTTTCGGATACGAGATGTGTCCAAGCCAGCCTACGCCGCAGAGTCGGCGGTAGAACGCTGTCACGGCCATGATGCTCAAAATCACAAAAGAATAACATTTATTGCTCATTCACATTTCTAGATTTATTACAACAATTACAAGATTTACATTTAAAGAAAAATACAAAGTTTTACAACTAATGAAAATGATATAACTTCTATCTAATTTCTAGGTTTATGTCTGCAAGTACACCCGAATCTCCCAAGCTAAGTGAAGCCACAGCTAACCTGAAAAATGTTGGTTTCCAGTCAGGAATGGAACAAGTACACAAACCGACGACAATGCAAAAACACAATAGAATTAACAAGACATGAAAATAACATATGAGAGATGACAACTGGCAGATAACTGATGACACACTACTAAAATAACCCATATTAGCGACGTCAGGAGACGTCGCTAAAAATGGAAAATACGTCGCTAAAACAACTTAGCGACGTATTTAGCGACGAAAAATGGACGTCGCTTATATGCAAGTCGCAAATGGCAATTTAGTCGTCGAACGTCGCTATTGGCGACGTGGCGTTCATTGTCGCTAGACGTCGCTAAATGGAGCGACAGATAGCGACGTATCACTACGTCGCCAACGTTGCGACGTAAAGCGACCACTGGCGACGCTGTATAATTTATATATGATGACATGGCATGGCAGCCACGTGGCATCTTAGCGACGTCTACAGACATATTAGCGACGGACAGTAGCGACATCTAGTGACGTGACGTCACTATTTAGCGACGTATAGCGACTGCTACATTCCGTCGCAGGACGTCGCAGAATGTCGCTATACGTCGCAGATATTATAAAAAAAAATATAATTGATATTTTTGTTATGCTGTGTGTCTGTGTTTACAGTGTGTGTGAAGTGCAGTGTTCGAACCATCGACAGTTTCGCTTACTGTTCTATGTTTTATCTTGGATAGAAAGAGCAACAGTTCAGGGTGCACTTCTCAGAGCTTCCGCTTCACGTCCTTCACCTTCTCGGGAACCTTTACGACGTCCCGAGAAAGTGAAGGACGTGAAAATGAAGCTCTCAGAAGTGCACCCTGAACTGTTGCTATTTCTATCCAAGATAACACATACAACAGTAATCGAAACTGTCGATGGTTCCAAACACTGCATTTCACATTCACTATAAACACAGACACACATTATAACAAAAATACACAATATTTTTTTAAAAAATTTGGCAGCACCTCCTTTGTATATCAGATCATCGCTTATAACCCAGCGTAGGTATATTTGTGATCCCCGTCGCAGATATCACAAAGTAAATATCACAATAAAAACAGGAGGCAGTGCAAAGTAAATATCTCAGACTCAAATCCTCACAAACATCCAATAGAGTCAAATAAAAATGGAAGATAAAAAGTCTCCCACTAAGTGTATAAACAACAGTTGTATGAATAAACAATTTGCCCATAGGGCCAATACATACAAGTCATAAAAAACTAATAAAATTACTGTAGACCCCTGTCGCGCAACTGGGATAGAATGTAGTCATACTGCTCCTAGGTGAGCTGTACCGTAAGGGCAGTAGGAGGCAGTACAATGTCTGGAGTCGGCGCCGGAGGCAGTGCAGTATCTGGAGTCGGCGCCGTCGATGTACCGGGAGGACGTATCTGCTCCAGCTCTCGCAGTCGCTCACCATGCGCAGCAAGGGATCTCACCACCCTCTCAGTACTCGCCTCAAGCGAAGCCGAAACCTGAGTGAGTGAGGCAGATATACTCCTCTGCGATCCCTCCAGCTCGACCTGTCTACGCTCTGTGCGCTGCGTAGACTCGGTGAGCGTCTGCAAGCTGGCAGCTGTAGCCTGATGCAGAGTCATCAGCTCCTGTATACTGCGCTCGACCGCATCAAATCGTCCAGTGACGATCGGAGGGTCGGATCGTCACTCGACCGCATCAAAAATCTGCTGCTGTAACTCGCGATGCAGCTCCTCGATCTTACGAAGGATATCCCCAACTCGTGATGACGCCTACGAAGCCGGAGACTGCGCACTGACAGAGGGGGCCCGGGATGACTCCGTAGCCAAATATGTGTCGTAGGATCCCGTACCGTAGTACGTACCCTTCTGAAGATCGCCAACGGCGGTCATCCAGAGCTCGTCCTACGATGGAGCTGTAGGCGGCTGGAAGGAACTACCAGCCCCTCCCTCTGCTGGCGCACTAGCAGCAGCAGCCGCCTCCTGCTGTAGCCGAACAAACTCGGCCTAGAACATGTTTGCTAACGTGTAAGTGTTTGCTAAAGTCTATATTGATATCTATTTTCATGTTTTCTAAGTTATAGTAAATTAATATAAAGAATAGAACATACATATGCCTGTGTCGCCCTCTCGTCAATAAACTCCCCAGCCCTCCGATGTGTAACCAGGAAGACGGTCACCATGTTCGGGTCCTCACCCTTTTTTACCTGTTAAAATATATTATCTATTATTAGTATTAAACATTCTATATCGAACTATATATAAATTAATGTCCGTCAGAGGAAACGTACCAGACGACAAAAATGCTCCGTCATCGGAATGGAGCTACCACACCACTTACCGGCGCTCGACCGCGCCACCTTGGCCTTCTCAGACCGCTCCTGGTACCTGCGCTCGCTGAATCTAGCCTTCATCGCAGTCCACTGCTCTGGCGTAATCCAACCCTGGATCGGCTGTCCGGAGCGATCACGACGCTTCTGGTCGTCGATCGCATCACGGATGAGCTTGGCTGCGACGGCAGAAAATTGGCCTTCGATCCTCGCCGCCCGGTGTGGTAGATAGAAATAGGTCCTCTACAAGAAGTAAAATACAAAAGTTGTATAATATACACAAATGATTATTAAAATTTAAAAATAAACAAATTTTTTACCTTGAAGTGGGCGAACCAAAAGGCCTTCCTATCTGCGGGAGCATCTGAGTAGTTGAGCCAAGGCCCACCATAGTTCTGCCTCAGAAATTGCCCCAGATGTCTCTGTACTACAGAAGGCCGATATCTATACAATAAAAAAATTTCATGAATATATATGTACATATAATCATTTGAGAAATATATATTAATTAATTAACTTACTTCATAGGCCCGTCCGTCCAAATCTCCATACGCGTCTCGCCCGGGGGAGCGCATAGAGGGTCGCTCTCACCTCCTGCCTGGACAGGTTCAATCTGATCGTCGGCCTCCATATGCTCGGCGTCGGCTGCCCCCATAGAGCCGTCGACAGGAGGAATGTTGGACAGGGGATCGAGGATGCTGGACGACGAGGGATCAGAAAGGCTGGACGACGAGGGAGGAGTCGACAACCTGCTGGAACTGCCCTGTCCCGGTAATGGACCGGGAACAGAACGGTACAATGGCGTACTCGGAGATGAGGATGAGGGTACGGAACTGCCGTCTCCATCCCCAGCCCGAGGCTGACGGGACTGGCTAATATATAATCCTCCGTGTCGTCCTCCTGGTCTAGTCATACCTGATAATAACATATGACAATAAAACAAAAATACATATTTATATGATAGACATCACAGATTTTTGAAAAATATCATAGTCACAGATAAAAGTGTCACTAAAGTGTCATAGATTTATTATTACAAAAATACATATTTATATGATAGACATCACAGATTTTAATCCTCTTCTAAAAATTTATCTAGTTCGTTTAGCTCATCTTTTTCTTCTTCTTCTTCCTCCTCTACATCTTCACTTTCATCTTCAGATAATTCTACTTCTTCTACACAATTAGATGTGTAATGAGGAACTTCCGTCGTGTCCACTTCTATAATATTTGTTACAAGAGGTAGTTCATCTTGTTGATAAGCTATATCGTCAACCTCAAAAGTATTTCTAGCTTTGGTCTTGCATACTGCCCACCAGTCCGACCTTGTTGTTCCCCGTTTAGGATAACTTGTGAAGTACACGAGCTGAGCCTGACTTGATAGGATAAATGGTTCATAGGCTTGATATCGACGCCGATAGTTTATACACGTCAATGTTCCTCTTGGGATTGTTCGGACCAGGAATTATAACGGTTAGAAACATATACTGAGTCTTCATGCACATCCAAGGCGGTAGGTTATACGGAGCGACAATCACAGGCCAGCACGAATACTGGGATCCCAAAAGACCAAAAGGAGTCAAACCGTCAGAAGATAGTCCCAACCTGATATTACGCGGATCTGAAGCAAAATCAGGATACACTCGATCAAAGTGCTTCCACGCTTCTCCATCGGATGGGTGATCCAACACTCTTTCAATCTGTTCTCGCATGTGCCAACTCATATTTTCGGCCGTCTCTTTCACCAAAAATAATCTTTGCAACCGCGGCGTTAAAGGCAAGTAGTGCATTGAATCGGTCGGTCTTCTTGCACCGGTAGACCTTCCTGTACTAGTTGTCTTATAGCGATCAGCACCACAAAATCTGCACACATCTGCGTCCTTGTCGTCTTTGTAGTACAGCATGCACCCATTGCGACAGGAATCGATTTTTTTGTATCCCATCCAGAGCGATCTCACCATCCTCTTAGACCGGTAGAAGTCTTTAGGCAACTTAGCACCCGCCGACAAGATCTCTATAATCAACTCCAGCACTCGGTTGTAGCATTCTTACGACATGTTAAAATCTGACTTAATGCTCAACAGTCTTGTAACCACCTCCAACGGTGAATGATCCTCACAACCAGGATACAATGGAGTCCTTGCATTCTCCAGCAACTCCATGAACTGTGCAGCATCGGCGTTCGGTGCCTCCTCAGGTGCATCATGAACGAAACTAGGCCCCGCAGCGTCGAAAACCATGTTCACGCACCCGTCGTCGTATGCATGATTATCTGAAACAAAATTAGGTCCCGCATGCATATACGGCTCAACGTAAGGCTCCGGCTCTGATGCTAAAGACACAAGTTCTCCGTGTGCGGTCCACTGATAGTAATTAGGCGTGAAACCCCTCGAGTACAAATGATATGTCACTTCCACTTCTGGATAATATTTCATGTTATGACATTTCACACACGGACACTTAATTTTGGTGCCGTCCATGTACTGAGGGAACGCCTTAGCAAACTGCAGGAACTGCTCTACTCCCGCTATGTATTCATCCCGCACACCACACATATCATCAGGACGACGATTGTACATCCATGAACGATTCCGCAAGTAGTAATTCATATCCATTTGGAAATAATTCTGCAAAGATGGACACACATTATCCAACAGGCAAAAATTCGTATATTATGTCTTATTATGGGTCAAACTAAGTTGTACTAAGTTAAACAAAGTCAAACAAGGTCAAGCTAAGTCAAGCAAAGTCAAACAAGGTCAAACTAGGTCAAGGGTTGACCTACAGTTGACTTTGTCAACTCTTAGTCCAATCTAGGTCAGAATAGTCAACCTTAGTCAACCTACGACCGATACCGATACGGTTTGGCATGTTCCGATCCGATACAGACCGATACCAAATATTGACCGATACCGACATTGGGGGTCTTTGTTCCGGTCAATTCGGCAAAACCAATCGGTAAGGGTGACTACTATTTCATATAATTTCAAAACTACTAAGAAATAACGCTAAAATACTTAAAATTATGCCTAAATGTATAAAATATATGTTTTTAAATGTAAATAATTTATTAATAATTATTTGTTTTCCGATACCAAAGTCCGATACTCCGATACGATACCGCCGATACTACCGATATCGCCGATACCAATACTCATAGGAATAGTTCGATACCGATTCCGATACCGATATTGTGAACCTTGGGTATATATCGTCAACATTTCAGATTCTTAAAATGAATTTCAAATGGATTTTGGATTGTATATATATATGTGTATTTGTGTGTATATCATGGTTTAAAGTATCGGCCGATACCGATCCGATACGGCCGATACCGAGACGGTTTGGCAAGTTCCGATCCGATACCGACCGATACCAAGTATTGATCGATACCGACATTGGGGGTCTTTGTTCCGGTCAATTCGGCAAAACCAATCGGTAAGGGTGACTACTATTTCATATAATTTCAAAACTACTAAGAAATAATGCTGAAATACTTAAAATTATGCCTAAATGTATAAAATATATGTTTATAAATATAAATAATTTATTAATAATTATTTGTTTTCCGATACCAAAGTCTGATACTCCGATATGATACCGCCGATACTACCGATATCGTCGATACCAATACTCATAGGAATAGTCCGATACCGATTCCGATACCGATATTGTCAACCTTGGTGTATATACATTGTATACATATATATTTATATATGTATTTGTGTGTGTATGTAAGTGTGTGAGTATATATATATACATGTATACATATGTATTTGTGTGTGTGTGTGTAACTGTGTGAGTATATATGTATTTGTGTGTGTATGTAAGTGTGTGAGTATATATACATGTATATACATTATATACATATAGTCCGATACCGATTCCTGTACCGTCCCCTGCCCCCTCCCCCTACCCCTGCACCCACCCCAACCCTCCCCTGCCCCCTCCCCCTACCCCTGCCCCACCCCAACCCTCCCCTGCCCCCCTCCCCCCTCCCCTGCCCCCCTCCTCCTACCCCTGCACCCACCCCAACCCTCCCCTGCCCCCCTCCCCTGCCCCCTCCCCATACCCCTGCACCCACCCATGCACCCTCCCCTGCCCCCCTCCCCCTACCCCTGCACCCACCCCAACCCTCCCCTGCCCCCTCCTCCTACCCCTGCACCCACCCCAACCCTCCCCTGCCCCCCTCCCCCCTCCCCTGCCCCCCTCTTCCTACCCCTGCACCCACCCAAACCCTCCCCTGCCCCCGGGTACCCCCACCCCTCCCTCCACCCCTCGACAGTAAGACCCCCCTACCCCCTGCACCCACCCCCACCCCTCTCTCCCCCCTCGACAGTTAGGGTTAGGGTCTCGTGTCCGTGTCTGTGTCTAGATAGCTAGGGCTAGGGTTAGGGTTTACCTGAGGAGGGTGGCTTCGTCGGAGGATGGAGGCGGCGAGGAGGGTGGCTTCGTCGGAGGAGGAAGGCGGCGAGGAAGGCTCCTTCGTCGGAGGAGGGAGGCTGGTCGCCGGAGAGAGGGGTCAACGGGCGAGCGGGGTCGCCGGAGGGAGAAGGGGGAGGGTGTCGCCGGAGGGAGGGGTCGCCAGAGGGGAGGGTTCGCCAGGGGGAGAGGGGAGAGCGGGATGAAAAAATTTGGGTGAAAATTTTGTGATTTCGACCGAGCCAGGAACCCTATATGAAATACAACAGCGACGCATAAATTATACGTCGCTAAATGTCGCAATACAGCGACGTAAAATGGACGTCCGTCGCAAAATGTCGCCCATCAGCGACGTAACTTATACTACGTCGCTGAACGTCGCTACGCAGCGACGGACAGCGACGTGTAACACAAGAAGTCGCTATCAGCGACGGGTATTTCCGCCGTCGCTAATATACATCGCTATTTTAGCATATTTTAGTAGTGACATAGCACGATAGAGAAGAAAACAAAGAAAAACTAATAAAAGACATCTATCTAGGTGGTATGAAATATCCTTTTCGACATGTGAACAGCTAGGGGGTAAATCCGGCACCCTGCACGTGTCGTGTGCAGCTGCTATTCTCCACGAAAGACACGGGAGATAGTTCTGGGTAGTCCACATGTCTACTAAGATATTTCCCCTCCCGACTACTCCGTGTGACGAGCGTGTCAACAAGCAGCAAGACATATGTATAAACATGAAATGTATCAACTACTATGAATCGAAAAGTAATCAGAAAGTGCACTTGCCTGAGGTCCTTAGCTGGTGAAACCAATAATTCTGTTGAGTCCAGAATAGTCCAGTTGGCTAGCGTTGGTGTAAAGGAGTTCGAATTTGACAAAGAAAATAGAAATTGTTGATTAGTCACGGTCATGGTTAGAAGCACCCTAATCTTAAGTGGAAGGGAAATTTGTTTTAAGATGGGTAATTCCTCAATCCAAATATATATATCTTTAGAAAATTATAAAAATATATTATATATACTATTTAGAAACAATTTTAGGCATATAGATGTTTATAAACCCTCTTTAAGAAAATACTTCTGTAATATCGATATAAAACTTTATTAAGAGAACCATCAATAACCTTCATAACCTTAGAAAGTCCCAAAAACCCAATAATATTGCAACACTATTTTTATACAAAAGGATCCAATTATAATGTAAGCACATAACTATATTTTTATCCAAAAACCTATTGAAAAATATAATTATTAAATACTATATAGTTTTTGAAAATATTTGCAAAACAAATTAGAACTCTATTTTAGGAAATATATATATTCAAGCCCATAAAGATATCTTAAAAGTCCAATAGTCGATATACATATATATATGCAATTCGTAAGCTTGCAAAAGTCCACTAACAATCTACTTATCCCAATAATTACACCAATCTTAGAAACCCAAAATACATATATAGCCCAACTAAATAAATCTTAATAATAACAAAATAATACTAATAATGATATATGAGCCCAGCACTAGGGCCCAATAGAAAAATACAGAAAACATAATATTCATAAACATTCCCAGGCCCAACCCTTATAAATCTTATTCGTCAATTATTAAGTCTAAGTCCAATGGACCTAGAGGGCCCAATACTCAGCCCAAAAGACTTAGCCCAAAGAAAGATAAACAAAGAAAAAGAAAAGAAAAATCAAACACTCTTTTCTTTCCAGAGAGGAAGAGAGAGAACACAAAACTAAACAAAATTGTAAAAAGAAGCTGAAGGAGCCGAAGAGGGAAAAGGGAAGAGGAGGAAAGGGTTTACCGAGTTGCGGCGGTGGCACCGCTGCTGCTACGGGGAGGAGGCTCTGCTCGCGTGGACGCGGCGACGCACGATACGAGAAGGACTCCGCCCGGTTGTCGGCTCCAAAAGGTGGGGGTCGTGGAGGCTCGATGCTGGTAAGAGTGCCAGCGGCTGGTCTCGGCGAGGCGGGGAGACCTAGATCGGTGACTCCGACGGCCTCGTCATCGAGGTTCGACGCACGGCGGCGCTCGCCGAAGGGGAAAACGTGGCGCACCGGTTGCTAGTCTCGCGGGGACGCGGAGTCGGACTCGATGCGGCGCCGGGGTCGCGCTGGGCTTTGGGCGTACGGCGGAGGACCAGCTCATGGCGGTGGCGGCGTTGCCCAGGCGTGGAGGTGCTGGCCGGCTTGCAAGCGGGAAACTCGATCAGCGCACACAATGCACGGCGCTGGAGGGGAGGGGAGACGGTGCTCGTGGCTGCGCTACTTCGTGCCGGAGCTGAGGCGAGTGGGCGCATGGCAGGAGCTCCACCGCCCAAACGTAGAGCGTAGCGGAACCACGTCGGTGCGTCCTCGTCGGCGACGGTGGAATCGATCCCGCCGGAGGCACGCTGGCTCCAGATATGGAGGCACGAAGGAAACGGACAGGACGGAGACTCGGGCACCGGGCTTGACGAGGCAGGGCTGTGGGTATTCACGGACGACGATGGCGTTGGCTGGAACAGAGCGGGCGCTCCTCATGGTTGGCCGTTGGTTGGTAAGTGCTGGTGGTTGTGGGGTTGGGACGTCCGTGTCGGCCTGTCGATACGGACACGGTGATTGTCTTGTATTGGTGGAATAAGATGGGTTTGGACACGGACGCACGGGTCCGGACACGGTATTGCTTGATGGTGGTTGTGTTGTTGGTGATGTGTGACAATTGTTGATGGGTGATTGGTGGTGGAGATGGAGGTTCGGCAGGGAGGGGATGGCTCTGGTCGGTATGTCGTGATGGTGGGGATGGATTGCTGGCATTGCCGATGGTGGCAGGAACATGGGATGGTTTGATGGTGGCCGGGTGTCGTGGTATTGGCAATGGTGGCGATGGTGTTGTCGGAGGTGTCGGGGTGGGGGTGGATGATGGCGAGGCTGATGGTTGTGGCTAGATGAGAAAGTTAGGAAACGAGACCCTCTTAAATAGGTGGAGAGTTCCTAAGTAGATAAGACAGGATTCCCAATAGATAATCTTCCCTTAAATTTAGATAGAATTTAAATACTAATTTAATCTAATAGAAATCCATATAAGGCTTACAAATAATAATTTACACGGCTACTTAGTGTTATCAAGTAATTCAAATTCTAATGGATAAACTTTCACATAAACTTAATCCCAGTCAAATTGAATTCAAATACAGATTGGTCCAATCGCATTACTTATGAATGATTGCAACAATAAATTAAAATATTATTATATATTACAAAATAATTTAAATCGTAGGAATTCAAATCCCAAATCAGTAAGCGATCAACATAATTCTTTAAATCAAGAGGAATCTAAATCTTAACTCGTTAATAGATTATAATAGTTTTGATTTAGATAATTATTGAATATACCTCCAAAGTAGTTTAAATCGTCTACCCATATCATCAAGAATCGAAAACGATTACTATATAACTCCCAAAATAATATTCCATATTATCCAACTAATCATAAGATAATTAATTACCAAAATAAAGTAATATCCGTTACCATCAATAAAATATTTTTTTATAGAAATCCAAAATTCTATTTTTAAAATACTTTTTGACGAATCTTTTTGATATTAAGATTATCTATGTTTTTCCAAAATCTTTTCGAAACCAATAATTTAAAAGCCCAAAGTACTAACCAATTTTGTAATCAACTTAAATATATATATTTTTAAAAACCGAATAATACTTTAATTTGAAGCCGGTTTAATAACATAAGTAATCACAAAATACCCTTTGCAAAATCTCGACGAAACTAACCATTAACAAATATAATAATAAAAGAAAAAATATTAACAATCTGGAAAGAGGAGTTTCAAATCTACCCACCTTAGAAATAAATTCGTCCTCGAATTTAGGAATGTCGAATATAGATAGGCTGAAGGAGAGGTAACAACATGAATTTTAATAAGATCGAATTTGACCGATAGGATAAAATCAAGGGTGACCAAACTTGCTTAATAAGAATTTTCTATTAAAAGAAATAGTGATCAAGTATTGACCACGGGAGGATGGAAGTGGAGGAGTACCTAGATATGGCTTGGTGCTGGAGTCTTAGGTTACGGTCTTGAATCAACATGTCCTAATGTTCAAGAAATCGATAACCCTAAGAACATTTCACTAATCGAAGACCTTACTACCCACCTTAGAAATTTCTTCTCCGAAATTTCGAATGGCACAATTAGTCATGATCAAGAAATGATATGATCGCTGATCAAAGGAATTAGGTCATGAATAAAATTGAGATTTTTAAGAAAAGATACTATGTGGCACGACTAGCTACACTTGAAATTATATAGGCATGATTAATAGTCAAAAAAATTTAGGCTGACGCTAAACATGAAAAAATCGCCTATATAAATTTAAGAAGTAGTCGCGATCAAGGCTACTCATGCAAGTCATCTAAGCATGATCAAAAATTAAAAGTTAGCACGAGCATGAACATGCACAAAATAGTTATGATCATAGTGGAATAAAATATAAACAATAGCAATAATTGAGTTGAAGTATAAGCACGATTTTTATTATGGTGAAATAGTTTAGTCGCGATCGAAGTCGTTTTAGGAACGATCAAAATTCAAATTTGTTTGGCACGATTAACTATTTAAGGAAAATTATTTAGGCACGATTACAGAGTCAAAATCTCGAAAATATGCGAATTGATACGATCAAATATAATCAAAATAGTCTAGTTGCGATCAGAAATCGCTAAAGATAATCTAAATCGAAATTATTTTAGCACGATCAATTATGTAGGCATGATTATAGAACCATAATCTAGGTATGATTATGAATCTAGTGGAAGAAATTCAAACGTAGGTTTAAAAAGATTATTAGGAAGACAAATAACGATATAAAAAAATAATAGATAAGAAAAATGAAAGGCTAAAGACTAAATCAGAATTTTAAGCGAATGCATGAAACTGCAAACCATGATATCAATAGTCATATGACAAAAAGGATATACTCTATAATATTCGAAAATCATATGTATATATGAAGTTACTTTACCAAGAATTTATGCCTCGCCAGTGTACACGGGCTACAGTAAACCGTTGGTTTCGTAACCTGAATATGATATGATATCTAATATCTTAGTAACAATATCCAATATTGACATAATAACTCAAAGATTAAATAGGACAATTAAGATATAGTTTTAATAATATTCGATCACCCACGCTTACTTGAAATTATTTCAACTTATGGGTCATGTGTAAGCCCCAGTTTTTCAAAATTTATTTAAATTAATGTTAATTAATTTTTAATGTCATATTTAGCCTTAAAATAATTATTAGGATTTTTAGGAATTTTTCTAGAATTTTTAAATGAGTTTTAAATACAAAAATATCAATTTGCAATTTTTTAAATTGTTTTAATATCATTTTGTAATAATTAGAATTGTTTTAATATGGTTTTATAATTATTAGAATTGTTACAATATCAGTTTGTAATAAATGAATTGTTTTTAATTGGGGAATGCAAATTCTAATTTGCATTCAGTAACTATTGGGACCTATCTGTAATTACCTAAAGTCTAGGGGGTTTCCTGTAAAATCCTAATCTACCCACCCCGACTAACCGACGACCGCCAGCATGACCTGCCCCCGCCATTTCCGGCCGCCCGACCGACCTAGGACCGCCTTAACCTACCTATAAATACCCCCCTCACTCACCTCAGCCCAGCCACCACTCTCCTCGACCCCTCACAGCCGACCACAGCCCCCGTCTTCCCCACTTTAACTCGCCCGAACCCTAGTTCCGACGACACCCCACCGCCAACTCCACAGTAGTCGCCACCGCCCCCAACCACCGCCATTCGGTTCGCCTCGACGAGACGACCGCAGCGCCACCCGAGTGCCCCGACCACGACGTCTCCTCCGTCCAGTCGCAACCCCGACAGCAACCCGACTTCGGACACGTACGTGTCAGTGCTATCTCTGTGTCGTATTTGTGTCTCGAATTCACGTGGATGACTCGCCAGGACACGGGCAATCTATGGGTAAGCTTGGACACAGCCGAATCAATTCGTGCGTATCGTGCTGAGTGTAGACACAAGACTGTGTGTCGTGTTTCATTAGCCGTGTCCCTAACTGTCAGGACACGGTATAGCATAACGGGTCGGGTTTGTTTCTTTAACAGGTTAAAAACCATTAACTAAATGAACTCTTTATTTTAACCCAAGCCCCACCCAAACAGCAAGCCCGCTCAGGCCCACTGGCCAGCGGGTGGGGCTCTAAGATTTTACCCTTCAAACAGAGGGCTGAGTTCGAGCCCTCTGTCTGTTTTTTTTTTCTTTTTTTTTCTTTTTTTTTCTTTTTCTTTTCTTATGTTATATTATTTTTATATATATATATATATATATATATATATATATATATATATAGATATATATATATATATATATATATATATATATATTTATATATATATGTATTTGTATATATATATGTATATACTGTATATATGCAGTATTTTATATATATATATATATATAGATATATATATATATATATATATATATATATATATATATATATATATATATATATATATATATATATATAAAATACATATTTTATATATATATATATATATATATATATATATATATATATATATATATATATATATATATATATATATATATATATATATATATATATATATTATATTTAGTAAATTATATATATATATTTGTATTTATGTACATATATGTATATATGTATATATTTTTATGTGTATATATATTATTATATATACTATTATAGATATGTATACAATATTTGTATATATATATATACTTTGCCTTATTAAAATATTAGTATTTATCATGTATTTGTATTTTTGTATATTTAAATTACTGCAACCATTTGGTGTCCAAGACTAGCATGGATTTTTGGGCCCAAATGTGTTTTCACATATTCAAGATGTGTACAAGTCATATCGAACTTGATTCATGGCCTTGGGTCCTGTATTTTAACTTTGGTTCAAACTATGTACATGGACAAAATACGCAGATAATTAATTATTTAATTTCAAATTGTGTGCAATGCTGTTTTTGAATTTCTAAAAATACTTAAAGAACTTTAAAATTTTAGAAAAATATTATTTAGATACTATGTTAATTTAGCTAATTTAGTATAATTTTTATAGTATTTAATTTATAGTTTTGCCACAGTTTTGGCATATGAAACCAGAACTCATTTTCTGTGTACTTAGGAAAACTGATTTTTATAAAATACTTGTACTGGTTAATAAATTCCAGAAAAATTATAATAAATTTCTATAATTAACAAGGATCACTTTGGTACTTTATTTTATGTAAAATTAAGTTTTTGTCTATCTCAAAAATTATTGGAACACAATGATCATTTGATTTATTTATTGAATAATTATGACTTGCAACTTTTTGTGCTATTTTGAGTTTTAGCCGTATTGAACCTCACCCCTCACTAGTGTAAAGACCCTGGAAAGTTAGTTAAAGTAGTGTGTCACCCCACATTGGTCTCCTATACTAAAGTCATCATTTTGGCTAGGTGCCCAGTCACAAGTCGTGTTTCACCAATTAGTGTCTTAGTGTTTTAGCTTAGTGTAAAAACTAAGTTTATGTATTTATTTCTACAGTGACGAGTTACCAGACATCTATATCACTTTTATCGTAGCTTGTTTTGCTTTGCTAGAGGCAAATACTTTCTATGAACTTTACATACTGCTATAACAATAAACTGCGATTTACCAACCATGTTAAATGCTGATCCTTGGGGTAGCAAGTTAGAACTTTACATGTTGTATTACTTTTAGTCTCTACCATGTTTAGACAGTATCTCATATCTCTCACATGTTTAAATAACGGGTTAAGGGAAACTATTAGTATTGAACGTGAACATGACCCCCTTCTCCGTATGTATTTACCGCGCTCGGTGACATTCTATATGTGACCTTGCCGTATGTTCCGATCCCGCATTTGTGTATGGATATACACCGATGCCGTTCGTGCACGTATGTGCATACCGAAAAAACTTGATATGTAACGCTGTACATCCTATTCACCTATTGACCGATTCACGTACATGCTACAGTTTTAAACTTTTAAACTATATGTTGTCATTTCTAAAAACCAATTAAACCATGATATGCCATGATTCCAGTTTATTACATTCTTGTTCATGCTTAGTATATTTAGTTTGCTAGAATCAGTACTTGCTCTCGTCCTGACAGGATAACGTTGTAGGTGTCGTTACTGAGGAGGAGTTACTCTGCGACTCATATTATGGAGATACTGTCGAGGACCCGGCTTTGCTTTACGAGGATGTTCCTGCGGGGAAACTCGCCTAGTTTGCGTAGTCACTTGGGATACTTAGTGTAGTCATGTATTGGACTACGTGTTTTGTAACTGAACATGTATCCAGTTTTATATTTCAGACTTGTACTTTGGACATTTACTATATGAGACGACTTTTGTGTTTGGAGCATTTATGACTTTTATTCACTTATAGAACTGTTAGCACATTTAGTCTTATCTTGTTATTTCTAGAACAGCTTACTATGCTTTATCTCAAGCACAGGCTGGACATGACTCGGTCCGGCCCAACAATTTGGGTAACGGGCCGTGACATGTTTTTAGTGGTGGCCCATGCAGGTCGAGACTAAATTGTTTGGTTACGTTATTGTACCAAACATGCCTGCAATTAGGAACTTAAGGTAATTAGACAACATTAGGAATGACGTTTAGAACACCTAGAGGAATGCTAGGATTGCAACATAGGAAAATATCACATGCTTGCTATTATAATTAGATTTCTTATCTATGATTGCTTACTTTAAACAAGTCCTTATAAGTCCTTTTTATTGTAATTAGATGGTGCTTACTCGTTCATCCCATTCTGTTACACCTGAGAATGGCATACTCCATATCCAATCAGCTGACCAGTTGACTGATACACCCCCACCTCCACCTACCACATTCCCCCATTCCACAGATCCACAAACCCAGATGCCTCCACCACCTTCCACATCACATGTCCAGCAGAACCCAATACTTCCACCACCCCCTATCACTATACCTACCCAGGCTTCTATCACACTCGACGGGAACCAACTGCTCACTTTGATCCAGGGGTTCCTAACAACCCATCAGAAGCAGACTACCCTACTCCGCCAGAGCATGGAGCATTCTGAGGAACGTCCCGTGGTCCCACCACCTGTAGAGCCACGGCAGAGAGCGGGGACGTTCAAGGACTTCATGGGTCTGAACCCTAAGGAGTTCTCAGGGGCAGAGGGCATAGTAGTAGCAGATGACTGGCTAGACTCGGTAGAGAGGAAGCTCCTTGGAGTTATGATGCCGGGTGACCTCCAGGTCGAGGCAACGTGATTTCTGCTGATGTTTGCGAGAGAGAGCTCCTTGTAGTAGCAGGAGTCTGGTTCCGGAATGAGCCATTGTTTGCGAGAGGGAGAGCTACTTGGGATCAGTTCAAGACCCAGTTCAAGAAGAAGTTCTTCTCGACCACTGCTAGAGTAGCCATGGGGCTACGATTCCAGACCATCCAGCAGGGGAACCGTTCTGTTGACGAGTATGTGGCAGAGTTTAGTCGCTTGAGCCATTTTGCTCCTAGTCTGGTTGCAGATCCAGAGGAGATGACCCGTAGGTTTTGCCATGGTCTAGTTCCAGACATCGACATTCTTATAGTGGCGAACGGTACAACTGACTACTACCAGAGCCTAGAGTTGGCCCGGAGTATCGAGGAGCGTCTTCTGTCATGCAAGAGGCCGACTTCTGTACACCTCGAGGGACCGTCCAAGCGTCAGGCTTTCCAGCAGAGAGCACCGACGCCGCACCAGCAGACATACCGTCCCCCTACACCACATCATCAGACCCCGCCAGTTAGAGCCCCGGGACCCCGGCAGCAGCAGAAGGGAACCTTGTGTACTTCCTGCAAGAGGGTAGGCCACGACTCTTTCGTCTGTAGGAAGAGGTTGGGTCAGTGTTTAGCTTGTCGGTCTGCCACCCATCAGCTTCGAGACTGCCTAGTAGCAAAGACTAGAGGGCCACTTTCAACTCAGCAGCAGAGGTTTGGGCAGCATCTACAGCAGCAGAAGGGACCTCAGGGGAAGGTTTATAGTCTAGCTCTCGAGCCGGAGCAGGTTTCGGAGCCAGATTACTTAGCTGACGTCATCACAGGTCATGTTTATTTGCATACTTTTCTAGCTCTATGCTTGTTTGATTCTGGTGCATCTCATAGCTTCCTATCATTAGAGTTTATGCATAAACACCATCTAGTAGCTACACCTACTGCGAAGATTAGTAGAGTAATGACGGGAGGAGGACCAGTGCCTATTAGAGCTATCTATAGATGTTCTATTTTTGTTGCCGGGAAAGAGTTCAGAGGACGATTCTTTGTGATGCCACTCCCCGGTTATGATATCATATTGGGGATGGACTGGCTTAGCTATGCCCATGCATCTATAGATTGTCATGAGGGTAGTATTTTGTTCAGTCCCCCAGGCACAGCACCATTCAGTGTCAAAAGGACAGGGCCGAAGATCAGCCTAGAGCCGAACTGTTGTACGACGGTTGGGGACGTAGCACCGCCACACCCTATCATTAGGGAGTTTATGGATGTATTTCCAGAGGATCTTCCAGGGCTTCCGCCTGACAGAGATATGGAGTTCACCATAGATTTAGTGCCGGGTTCATCACCAGTATCCCAGGCTTGCTATAGAGTGAATCCCAAGGAGGCCGTAGAGATAAAAGAGTAGATTGATGACCTATTGAAAAAGGGTTTCATTCGATCCAGTGCTTCTCCATGGGGAGCGCCAGTGCTCTTTGTACCTAAGAAGGATGGTACAGTCCGATTATGTATTGACTATCGGGCGTTGAATGCCATCACCATCAAGAACAAATATCCTCTGCCCAGGATAGATGATTTGTTCGACCAGTTGAGTGGGGCGAAGGCATTTTCCAGGATAGACTTGAGATTCGGGTACCACCAGGTGAAGGTCAGGGCAGCAGACATCCAGAAGATGGCGTTCAACACGAAGTTCGGGCAGTACGAGTTTCTGGTGATGCGATTTGGTCTCACAAATACGCCAGCTGTCTTTATGAATTTGATGAATAAGATATTTCACCAGTATCTGGACAAGTTCGTCGTAGTGTTTATCGACGACATCCTGATATACTCGAAGATGCCGGAGGAGCATGCAAAGCACTTGCGAATAGTTTTAGGGATTCTGAGGCAGGAGAGATTGTTTGCCAAATTGTCGAAGTGTGAGTTCTTTTTAGACCGAGTGGAGTTTCTCGGCCACATAGTTACTGGAGATAGAATCTCGGTGGATCCCAGGAAGATTGCTGCAGTTGAGACGTAGAAGGCTCCGACGTTAGTTTCAGATATCAGGAGCTTTCTGGGTTTAGCAGGCTATTATAGAAAGTTCGTCCAGGACTTTGCTAGGATAGCTGAACCCATGACGAAGCTGACGCAGAAGGACGCAGAGTACATTTGGTCAGAGGAGTGGCAGGCAGCGTTTGAGGAGCTGAAGAGGAGGCTGACGATCGCTCCATTTCTGACATTACCTTCAGGTTCTGGAGGTTTTACCATATACAGCGATGCTTCTGGGAAAGGGCTAGGATGTGTCCTACAGCAGCATAGGAAAGTGATTGCTTATGCATCTAGGCAATTGCGGACTCATGAGCGGAATTATCCTACCCATGACCTAGAGTTAGCTGCGGTGATCTTTGCACTCAAGTTATAGAAACATTACTTATACGGAGAGCATGTGAAAATCTTTACTGACCACAAAAGCTTGAAGTATGTGTTCACGCAGAAAAAGCTGAATATGAGGCAAAGATGATGGTTGGAGTTGATGAAAGACTTCGACATCGATTTACAGTATCACCCCAAAAAGGCAAATATGGTGACGGATGCGCTGAGCAGGCATCCGATGGCATGGTATCTGATGATAGATCGACATTTACGGGAAGATCTGGAGAAGCTCGGTATCGAGCTAGTTCGGCCAGGATCAGTGATACAGATGATGGCGCTTGACATTCAGTCAGGTTTGATGGAGCAGATCCGGGAGGCACAGTCTACAGATGAGAGCCTTCGCAGACTTCGAGCCCAGGCTTTAGCTGGATTGCTGGATGACTTCACTATAGCAGAGGATGGATCCTTGAGGCATGGCAACCGATTGAGAGTGCCGAAGGGAGAGCTGGTAGAGGCAATCTTGCAGGAGGCGCACCGATCGAGATATTCTATTCACCCTGGTGCTAACAAGATGTACCATGACTTGCGGGAACATCTTTGGTGGCACGGGATGAAGAGGGATGTATCACGTTTTATCTCGAGATGCCTAGTTTGCCAGCAGGTTAAAGCGGAGCGCCAGAGGCCAGCTGGTTTGTTACAGCCGTTACCCATTCCCGAGTGGAAGTGGGAACATATTACGATGGACTTCGTGTAAAACCCCTAAATTTTTACTATTTTTAATTTATTAAATTTGGTACTGGTTTAATTTTTTTTTGTATTGTACGTCACGTAGTCGTATTTTACGTCATGCACGAAAGTTCGTTTTTCGAATTTGCTCGACGAGTGCGAATATGTACGAGCGTACATATTTTAGAAAAACAATTTTTCTATTTTATTACACTTTCAAAATATTATATAGAATTATTATTCTTGTTATAAAAAGTCTATAGTTTTTAGCAGTTATTAATAATAAATAATATTCTTCATACAAAAAAATTTATTTCATAAATATTTTATTAAGTTTATTTTTAAATAATAAGGTATTTTCGAAATTATTATAATAGTATTTTTGGAAAACATATTTTCGAAATATTTGTGACGATTTAAATTTTTATTTGATTCCATGGATACATTTAAATAGTAAACTAATATCTATGTTTGAAATTGATTTGATTTTTTAAACTAAAAGGATTTAATTAGATTTAAATTTGGATTTGATTTAGAATTGGATTATTGATTTAAATTAAATTATATAGTGAATTATCTATTTTTGGGTTTAAACAAATCCTAAACTTTATCTAATTGGGAATTCCCACATCCTATAAATAGGCAGGTACTCCTCCAACTTTTCATTATTCTTCCACAAATTTCCACCATCCTCAAAGTGAGTGCATCGTGTCCATGACCGTGTCCATGTCCCATCCACTATGTGTTCATTGTACAAATATATTTCTTCATCCCGGGTCTGACAGATCCGAACCTCCGTGTCGGACACACCCGACACGACTCATCCAAACCATAGTCCTAAATCCTAAACCTATTCCTACCAAGGACACCGTAGCCATGACCCGACCCCGTCTTCTCCACCACAGCCTTCACCCATGCCAGCAACCCACCGCCAAACCAGCACCCCGCCAACTTCGACAGCACCTTCGACCACCAACACCATCACCCCACTGCCGTCTCTCCGCCATTCCCAGATCACCCAACTCAACCATCGCCACCGTCGGCCATGGACACTGGCCGAAAAACCGATGCCAATACCACAACCATCCCACAGCCGAGCTGCCACCCCGCCTACAACACAGCCACCCATATCCCCGTCTCATCCCGACCTTCGGCCAAACCCCATCCCACCGCCACCAGGACCGACACCCAAACCTTCATCATCACCACGGCGATCGCCGACCAGACGACCACCGTCACCATCGTCACGGTCTTCCCGACCACCGACAACAAACCAAGAAAAGTAAAAGACCCCAAAAATTAAACACCACCACTGCCACCGCCATACCTCCGCCGGAGAGCAAACCATCGCCGCGCGACCGCCGAACCCCGTAGCGCCGTCCCCGTCTTCCTCCTTATCCAGCCGCCCTCCACCGTGCCGTTCCCTCGCGGCCGGCGCATCTCCGCCGTGTGCGCCGAGCGCCGCTTCCCGATCATCATCCTCCGCTGGCCCGCGCCTGTGTGTCGAGGCCCGGCCACCGCCGAAACCCTAACTCCAGTCCCGATCTCCCCCTTTTTCCGCCGCCGACGACCTCTCCGCTCTCCCTCCGCCGGCAGCCTTCAGTCCCCGCCTCGTCCGCCCCTCTTTCTCCTCTTCCTCCGGCCCACATCTCGCCGGTGCCCGAGCCTCTCCCCTCTCGCCGGATCCAGCGTCCGCCGCTCGCCGCCCCCTCGTTCGCCTCTCTCTCTCCCTCTAAGCTTCTCTCTCTCGACCCTCTCTCGCTCCTCCCTCTTCCTTCCTTTTCTTCTTTGATGATTTCATTTTTACTTTATATCACTCTCTCTGCTCCTCTCTCTCTACTTAAGATTTTTCGAACAGCATTGTTTTTGGTTCTCTCGAGGAGAACCACAGCAGCCCCCTTTAGAAAGTTGGGCTTGACTTTTGATATTTTTGTTTCGTTTTGTGTTTTTGTGTAAGTTTTGTTTATTTTTATTATTATTATTATTATTATTATTATTATTATTATTATTATCAGGTTCTGATAGATTTGTAGTTATTAATATTTATATTATTATTATTATTATTCTGTTTATTATCTTATTATTTAATATTTAAATATTCTTATTTGAGTATTTTTTTAAGTAAGTATTATTTTTAATATTAAATAAAAATATTAGCATTTCTCATATGTTACTGTAACAAAAAGATTGTACTAGGCTTACCTTATATTTACTCTCAAAACTAGATTTCGAACGCTAAAAATTTTATTTCCTATATATACTAAAAAGTACTTGACAAAAGTAGGTTCCCTATAAAAATAGTTCTAGAATATTATGTTAAGTATATATTTTCTTATTTAATGAAATATCGTTTCTGTCAAACATCACAAATTTTAACTTAGTATTTTTATCCAAAACTGATTTTTCTTGACTGTGAGTATTTTTCTTATACCTATTTTGACTTATGAAAACTAGTTTTAGGAATTATAAATATTTCTAAAAACTCGTATATATATAAATATTTATTTAACCATTATTCTTTGATTTTTCTCGTGTCCGTATCCAAGTCCTATTGTTCCTATCCCTTCGCCCATTTCGAGACTACCTTATGTCCATTCTAACCGATTTGACCCTTCTGGACTCAATGACACGATCCGTGCCACCATCAGAGGTCCCCTTGTGTAGTTGTTACACCAAAGTCGCAGTTCATGTCACCATGATTATCGCAGTACACCAGGCGCTCTACCAGGCTAGACACCTTGCCATTAGCTGTTTACTTATTTTAGCTCATATTTCATGCATTGTTCATTATTTTCTTTATACAAAATAAACTGTGATACATGGCATAACTGTTAGAACTTACTGTTCATTTATATTCTCTGCTATGTATTATTTTTCTTACACATTAAACCTAGATTTAAGGGACCACCTTTGTGTGTTGCATTTATGGCCTTGACACGTTGTACCACGAAGTTGTGTGTCGCATGTAGAACACGGAAGTGCGTGATTGGATGGCCACCAGTACGTACAAGCCGTGCGATAGGAATAACCGCTAATAGAGGTTGCATGCTAGTTTGACTTAGCGGTTATAGTAGTTTTGTGTTGTGGATACAACACAGTAGGCATTGGGCGGAGAGGAAAATTCCTTAGCGTATGGGCTTCGATGCACTTCCCTTGTGACCCGGACTCTCCGCTGGAGATACGGGGTTGATGACCCATGATTACTGACGGCCACTGACGATTCTGCGGAACGTCATGCTCTTACTGATAGGGCCTCTGGTGCCCAAGGGGGACTACGCTGATCCTATTCAGCCAGGGCCCATACGTAGGAAGGATTGTTCTTAACTATATTTCACTTAGAATGGTAGGCTACCCTATCCGTTAGATATGAGTACTTTTGGTTTGGGTACTTGTATCTGACCGTGGCTTGGAACAATAACTTGTCGCAGATTAGTTCGTCACATCTTGTCTTTGTTTGGTTGTAGGTGTGACTTACTACTTCGATGAGAAGGTATTGAACCTTGTTGGGGTCCGGATACCATATTGGATTCATAGCATGAGAAGATACGTTACCGTGAATTAGTTTACCATCTCATGTCCTTGTTTGGTTGGGGGGATGGTACGCTCGTTCAGTAGGTGCGTATTGGAACATGTTATAATTCGATTTACTTATTTATTTGAGCAATATTTATTCAGTTTATATGGCATGATATTATGTGTCTTGTTACGTCCCTCTGAGGACCTGGTTATCTCTCCAGGTGTGTGCTCTTGTCTTTCGCAGGTACTTTAGCTCTAGCCGTATTCATTGCTATTTTTTGAGGATGATTGCACTCGGATCGTCTTCGCTTTGCTCGCCACTCATTTTATTTACTATGTACTTTTCCTTATTTTGTTGGTAGTAGATTTGTCTCGGCCCAACATATTGTATCAAGACAATTCATTATCTTTATCTGATGTCTTTTATTCATTTATTTTGCGTGGATGAGATTAGTTATGGTTCTACTGTATTTTTACAGCTTATGTATTCATATGAGGTTTCCATATATTGGAGTGTATTTCGTATGAATACAGCTGGCATGTCTATATTCCTAGTCTTACGTATTTTGGGACTGGGGCGTTACATGTATTTGTGGTGGCCCATGCAGGTCAAGATAAATTGTTTGGTTACTTTACCGTACCAAGCAAGCCTGCGAATAGGATTATAAGTCTAGGATCTCATCCACATACTTGACCTCCTTCATTGATTTAATCTACCGTTTGACTCATCAATTGCATCTTGCTTGCTTCCTTCCATCCATATTCTTATCTTCCCTTCGTGCTTGCTAGAGATTGACCCTACTAGTTAGTTGTCCCAAAACACCATTAGTTTAATTCTTTAAGTTGGGTAGAATACCTTATGAACTAGCAACCCCTTTGACCTAGTGACCTATATTAGCAAGCTTATTTAGATCCTAGAAACTAGAGGACCTAACCCGTCTAGCCAACCAAGGATTTGGACAAGAAGACTATAGGACGACTGTATAAAGACCATCGCAGGACATGACTTAGCTCCTTTAGAGGTTCGAACCAATTTCTACTCTCGCGCCTATAATTTTACTCTCTTGACAAATGTTGCTACTACAACCTAGATTTGCAAGTTCATTGATTATCGAGCTTGTTCACGACATATGTTATTGGAAGAGCTCCCACTAACATGTTGTCTAATCAGAATCGGTGCATAATGGTCTGATCAACCAAGTGCGCTTTAGTTCGCTTTTGTCTATTACTCTACGTGGATGGGGACATAATTAAACTTGTCCCTTACAATCCCATCCACGACTGCCTTGATAATTCTTTTAAAATTATTCGATCGTCTTTGAATCACGTATTCGTATTCGATAACGCCTCCTTCGAACTCTATATTGCTTTCGTCTTCACCTATTTTAGGAGGACGAAAGCGTTATACTAAACTTCCTCAAACCTTCCCATCGACTATGACCATTCTCACTCGATATTGCTATATCTTCATCCCGAACTACTCGACTCTATCAAGACCCTCTAATCGCTTGATTAAATTGAATCTATTTCGTTCTCTTAATCGTGACCCTCATTCATTCCGACCGTATCGTATTATTTTCCTATGATCTAGATCGCAATTTCTTACGGCAAGATTTTTGTTATTGATTGTTCCCCATCGATACCCCCCTTGTGTCTTCTCACCCCCCTGCTAATTCTTAATTTCGAGGACGAAATTCTTTTAAGTTGGGTAGGATGTAAAACCCCTAAATTTCTACTATTTTTAATTTATTAAATTTGGTACTGGTTTATTTTTTTTGTATTGTACGTCACGTAGTCCTATTTTACGTCGTGTGCGAAAGTTCGTTTTTCGAATTTGCTCGACGAGTGCGAATATGTGTGAGCGTACATATTTTAGAAAAACAATTTTTCTATTTTATTACACTTTCAAAATATTATATAGAATTATTATTCTTGCTATAAAAAGTCTATGGTTTTTAGCAGTTATTAATAATAAATAATATTCTTCATGCAAAAATATTTATTTCATAAATATTTTATTAAGTTTATTTTTAAATAATAAGGTATTTTCGAAATTATTATAATAGTATTTTTGGAAAACATATTTTCGAAATATTTGTGACGATTTAAATTTTTATTTGATTCCATGGATACATTTAAATAGTAAACCAATATCTATGTTTGAAATTGATTTGATTTTTTAAACTAAAAGGATTTAACTAGATTTAAATTTGGATTTGATTTATAATTGGATTATTGATTTAAATTAAATTATATAGTGAATTATCTATTTTTGGGTTTAAACAAATTCTAAACTTTATCTAATTGGAAATTCCTACATCCTATAAATTGGCAGGTACTCCTCCAACTTTTTATTATTCTTCCACAAATTTCCACCATCCTCAAAGTGAGTGCATCGTGTCCATGACCGTGTCCGTGTCCCATCCACTATGTGTTCATTGTACAAATATATTTCTTCATCCCGGGTCCGACAGATCCGAACCTCCGTGTCGGACACACCCGATACGACTCATCCAAACCCTAGTCCTAAATCCTAAACCTATTCCTACCAAGGACACCGTAGCCATGACCCGACCCCGTCTTCTCCACCACAGCCTTCACCCATGCCAGCAACCCACCGCCAAACCAGCACCCCGCCAACTTCGGCAGCACCTTCGACCACCAACACCATCACCCCACTGCCGTCTCTCCGCCATTCCCAGGTCACCCAACTCAACCATCGCCACCGTCGGCCATGGCCACTGGCCGGAAACCTGACGCCAATACCACAACCATCCCACAGCCGAGCCGCCACCCCGTCTGCAACACAGCCACCCACATTCCCGTCTCATCCCGACCTCCGGCCAAACCCCAGCCCACCTCCACCAGGACCGACACCCAAACCTTCATCATCACCACGGCGATCGCCGACCAGACGACCACCGTCACCATCGTCACGGTCTTCCCGACCACCGACAACAAACCAAGAAAAGTAAAAGACCCCAAAAATTAAACACCACCACTGCCACCGCCTTACCTACGCCGGAGAGCAAACCCTCGTCGGGCGACCGCCGAACCCCGCAGCGCCGTCCCCGCCTTCCTCCTTATCCAGCCGCCCTCCACCGTGTCGTTCCCTCGCGGCCGGCGCATCTCCGCCGTGTGCGCCGAGCGCCGCTTCCCGATCATCATCCTCCGCTGGCCCGCGCCTGTGCGTCGAGGCCCGGCCACCGCCGAAACCCTAACTCCAGTCCCGATCTCCCCCTTTTTCCGCCGTCGACGACCTCTCCGCTCTTCCTCCGCCGGCAGCCTTCAGTCCCCGCCTCGTCCGCCCCTCTTTCTCCTCTTCCTCCGGCCCACATCTCGCCGGCGCCCGAGCCTCTCCCCTCTCGTCGGATCCAGCGTCCGCCGCTCGCCACCCCCCTCGTTCGCCTCTCTCTCTCTCCCTCTAAGCTTCTCTCTCTCGACCCTCTCTCGCTCCTCCCTCTTTCTTCCTTTTCTTCTTTGATGATTTTATTTTTACTTTATGTCACTCTCTCTGCTCCTCTCTCTCTACTTAAGATTTTTCGAACAGCATTGTTTTTGGTTCTCTCGAGGAGAACCACAGTAGCCCCCTTTAGAAAGTTGGGCTTGACTTTTGATATTTTTGTTTCGTTTTGTGTTTTTGTGTAAGTTTTGTTTATTATTTAATATCATTATTATTATTATTATTATTATTATTATTATTATTATTATTATTATTATTATTATTATTATTATTATTATCAGGTTCTGATAGATTTGTAGTTATTAATATTTATATTATTATTATTATTCTGTTTATTATCTTATTATTTAATATTTAAATATTCTTATTTGAGTATTTTTATTAAGTAAGTATTATTTTTAATATTAAATAAATATATTAGCATTTCTCATATGTTACTGTAACAAAAAGATTGTACTAGGCTTACCTTATATTTACTCTCAAAACTAGATTTCGAACCCTAAAAATTTTATTTCCTATATATACTAAAAAGTACTTGACAAAAGTAGGTTCCCTATAAAAATAGTTCTAGAATATTATGTTAAGTATATATTTTCTTATTTAATGAAATATCGTTTCTGTCAAACATCACAAATTTTAACTTAGTATTTTTATCCAAAACTGATTTTTCTTGACTGTGAGTATTTTTCTTATACCTATTTTGACTTATGAAAACTAGTTTTCGGAACTATAAATATTTCTAAAAACTCGTATATATATAAATATTTATTTAACCATTATTCTTTGATTTTTCTCGTGTCCGTATCCAAGTCCTATTGTTTCTATTCTTTCGCCCATTTTGAGACTACCTTATGTTCACCCTAACCGATTTGACCTTTCTGGACTCAATGACACGATCCGTGCCACCATCAGAGGTCCCCTTGTGTAGTTGTTACACCAAAGTTGCAGTTCATGCCACCATGATTATTGCAGCACACCAGGTGCTCTACCAGGCAAGACACCTTGCCATTAGCTGTTTACTTATTTTAGCTCATATTTTATGCATTGTTCATTATTTTTTTTATGCAAAATAAACTGTGATACATGGCATAACTGTTAGAACTTACTGTTCATTTATATTCTCTGCTATGTATTATTTTTCTTACACATTAAACCTAGATTTAAGGGACCACCTTTGTGTGTTGCATTCATGGCCTTGACACGTTGTACCACGAAGTTGTGTGTCGCATGTAGAATATGGAAGTGCGTGATTGGCTGGCCACCAGTACGTACAAGCCGTGCGATAGGAATAACCGCTAATAGAGGTTGTATGCTATTTTGACTTAGCGGTTATAGTGGTTTTGTGTTATGGATACAACACAGTAGACATTGGACGGGGAGGGCAATTCCTTAGCGTATGGGCTTCGATGCACTTCCCTTGTGACCCGAACTCTCCGCTGGAGATACGGGATTGATGACCCATGATTACTGACGGCCACTGACGATTCTGCGGAACGTCATGCTCTTACTGATAGGACCTCTGGTGCCCAAGGGGGACTACGCCGATCCTATTCAGCCAGGGCCCATGCGTAGGAAGGATTGTTCTTAACTATATTTCACTTACAATGGTAGGCTACCCTATCCGTTAGGTACGAGTACTTTTGGTTTGGGCACTTGTATCTGACCGTGGCTTGGAACAATAACTTGTCGCGGATTAGTTCATCACATCTTGTCCTTGTTTGGTTGTAGGTGTGACTTACTACTTCGATGAGAATGTATTGAACCTTGTTGGGGTCCGGATACCATATTGGATTCATAGCATGAGAAGATACGTTACCGTGAATTAGTTTACCATCTCCTGTCCTTGTTTGGTTGGGGGGATGGTACGCTCGTTCAGTAGGTGCGTATTGGAACATGTTATAATTTGATTTACTTATTTATTTGAGCAATATTTATTCAGTTTATATGGCATGATATTATGTGTCTTGTTACGTCCCTTTGAGGACCTGGTTATCTCTCCAGGTGTGTGCTCTTGTCTTTCGCAGGTGCTTTAGCTCTAGCCGTGTTCATTGCTATTTCTTGAGGATGATTGCACTCGGATCGTCTTCGCTTCGCTCGCCACTCATTTCATTTACTATGTACTTTTCCTTATTTTGTTGGTAGTGGATTTGTCTCCGTCCAACATATTGTATCAAGACAATTCATTATCTTTATCTGATGTCTTTTATTCATTTATTTTGCATGGATGAAATTAGTTATGGTTCTACTGCATTTTTACAGCTTATGTATTCATATGAGGTTTCCATATATTGGAGTGTACTTCGTATGAATACAGCTGGCATATCTATGTTCCTAGTCCTACGTATTTTGGGACTGGGGCGTTACACTTCGTCTCCAGGCTTCCTCGTTCCCAAGGAGGGAAGGATGCCATTTGGGTCATCGTGGACAGGCTGACGAAGTGTGCGCACTTCATACCCTTCAAGGTAGGGCTTTCCACCGAGAAGTTGGCAGAGCTATACATGCAGCAGATAGTTCGCCTACACGGAGTGCCGGTGAGCATTGTGTCCGACAGAGACAGCAGATTCACGTCCCACTACTGGAGGAGCTTGCAGGAGGAGTTGGGCAGTAGGCTCAAGTTCAGTACGGCGTACCACCCGCAGACATATGGGCAGTCCGAGAGGACGATACAGACACTGGAGGATATGCTGAGGACCTGCGTGCTGGACTTCGGAGGATCATGGGAGAGCCATCTGCACTTGGTAGAATTTTCATACAACAATAGCTACCAAGCCAGTATCGGTATGTCTCCTTTCGAGGCGCTATATGGACGACGATGCCGTACACCGCTCTTTTGGGATGATGTTGGAGACAGAGTTATGCTTGGGCCAGAGATGATCACGGATGCAGCAGAGAAGGTCGGGATGATCAAAGACAGGCTCAGAGTAGCCCAGGACAGGCAAAAACACTGGGTTGATGCTAGTCGCAGACCGATGGAGTTCGCAGACGGTGATATGGTGCTAGTGAAGATATCACCTACTAGAGGGACGATCCGGTTCGGACGAGGAGGGAAGCTGAGCCCCAGATACATCTGGCCATTCGAGATACTTGGCAGGATTGGAGAGGTAGCTTACAGGGTTGCACTTCCACCCAACCTAGCAGGAGTTCACGATGTCTTTCACGTATCTCAGCTGAGGAGATATGTTCCAGACCCCAGTCATGTGCTAGATCATACAGAGTTGGAGGTCGGACCGAGCCTTACAGTTTCTGAGCAGCCAGTGGAGATATTAGACAGGAGGGAAAAGAGGCTGAGGAACAAGGTTATATCCTTAGTACGAGTAGCTTGGAGCCGTCACTCTCCGGGTGAATCTACTTGGGAGAGGGAGTCGGACATGAGGGAGAGATACCCTTACTTGTTCGATCCAACCGCTGCGAGGGAACCACCCGTTCCCGCTTGATACCTTAGAGGTTAGTTTCGATCGCAGCCTTAGTCATTTTGTTGCATTGCTTGCTATGTTAGAATATTGTAGGGTCTTCAATCCTTGTGAATTTTGAGGACAAAATTTTTTAAGAAGGGAAGACTTGTAAGCCCCTGTTTTTCAAAATTTATTTAAATTAATGTTAATTAATTTTTAATGTCATATTTAGCCTTAAAATAATTATTAGGCTTTTTAGGAATTTTTCTAGAATTTGTAAATGATTTTTAAATGAGTTTTAAATACAAAAATATCAATTTATAATTTTCTAAAATGTTTTAATATCATTTTGTAATAATTAGAATTATTTTAATATGGTTTTGTAATTATTAGAATTGTTATAATATCAGTTTGTAATAAATAAATTGTTTTTAATTGGGGAATGCAAATTCTAATTTGCATTCAGTAACTATTGGGACCTATCTGTAATTATCTAAAGTCTAGGGGGATTCCTGTAAAATCCTAATCTACCCACCCCGACTGACCGACGACCGCCAGCGCGGCCTGCCCCCGCCATTTTCGGCCGCCCGACCGACCTAGGACCGCCTTAACCTACCTAAAAATACCCCCCTCACTCCCCTCAGCCCAGCCACCACTCTCCCCAACCCCTCACAGCCGACCACAGCCCCCGTCTTCCCCACTTTAACTCGCCTAAACCCTAGTTCCGACAATACCCCACCGCCAACTCTACAGCAGTCGCCACCACCCCCAACCACCGCCATTCGGTTCGCCTCGACGAGACGACCGCAGCGCCACCCGAGCGCCCCGACCACGATGTCTCCTCCGCCCAGTCGCCACCCCGACAGCAACCCAACTTCGGACACGTACGTGTCAGTGCTATCTCTGTGTCGTATTTGTGTCTCGAATTCACCTGGATGACTCGCCAGGACACGGGCAATCTATGGGTAAGCTTGGACACGGCCGAATCAATTCGTGCGTGTCGTGCTGAGTGTAGACACAAGACTCTGTGTCGTGTTTCATTAGCCGTGTCCCTAACTGTCAGGACACGGTATAGCATAGCGGGTCGGGTTTGTTTCTTTAACGGGTTAAAAACCAATAACTAAATGAACTCTTTATTTTTAACCCAAGCCCCACCCTAACAGCAAGCTCGCTCAGGCCCACTGGCCAGCGGGTGGGGCTCTAAGATTTCACCCTTCAAACAGAGGGCCGAGTTCGAGCCCTCGGTCTGTTTTTTTTGTTTCTTTTTCTTTTTCTTTTTCATTTCTTTTGTTATATTATTTATATATATATATTTATATATATATATGTATTTGTATATATATATATATATATATGTATAGACTGTATATATGCAGTATTTTATATATATATATATATTTTTTATATTTAGTAAATATATATATATATATATATTTGAATTTATGTACATATATGTATATATTTTCATGTGTATATATATTATTATATATACTATTATAGATATGTATACAATATTTGTATATATATATATATATATATATATATATATATATATATATATATATATATATATATATATATATTTTAAAAAAAAAAAAATATATATATATATATATATATACTTTATAATTAAGTATTTTCTTATATATATATATATATATATATATATATATATATATATATATATATATATATATATATATATATATATATATATAATATATATATATATATGTGTGTGTGTGTGTGTGTGTGTGTGTGTGTGTGTGTGTGTGTGTGTGTATTTTAACATATGTATGTATATATCCATTATGTATAATTTTGCCTTATTAAAATATTAGTATTTATCATGTATTTGTATTTTGTATATTTAAATTACTGCAACCATTTGGTGTCCAAGCTTAGCATGGGTTTTTGGGCCCAAATGTATTTTCACACATTCATGACCTGTACAAGTCATATTGGACTTGATTCATGGCCTTGGGTCCTGTATTTGAACTTTGGTTCAAACTATGTACATGGACAAAATACGCAGATAATTAATTATTTAATTTCAAATTGTGTGCAATGTTGTTTTTGAATTTCTAAAAATACTTAAAGAACTGTTAAAAGTTTGGAAAAATAGTATTTAGATACTATGTTAATTTAGCTAATTTAGTATAATTTTTACAGTATTTAATTTATAGTTTTGCCACAGTTTTGGCATATGAAACCAGAACTCATTTTTCGTGTACTTAGGAAAACTGATTTTTATAAAATACTTGTACTGGTTAATAAATTCCAAAAAAAAATTATAATAAATTTCTATAATTAACAAGGATCACTTTGATACTTTATTTTATGTAAAATTAAGCTTTTTGTCTATCTCAAAAATTGTTGGAACACAATGATCATTTGATTTATTTATTGAATAATTACGACTTGCAACTTTTTATGCTATTTTGAGTTTTAGCCACATTGAACCTCACCCCTCACTAGTGTAAAGACCCTGGAAAGTTAGTTAAAGTAGTGTGTCACCCCATATTGGTCTCCTATGCTAAAGTTATCATTTTGGCTAGGTGCCCAGTCACAAGTCGTGTTTCACCAATTAGTATCTTAGTATTTTAGCTTAGTGTAAAAACTAAGTTTATATATTTATTTCTACAGTGACGAGTTACCAGACATCTATAGCACTTTTATCGTAGCTTGTTTTGCTTTGCTTTACTAGAGGCAAGTACTTTCTATGAACTTTACATACTGCTATAACAATAAACTGCGATTTACCAACCATGTTAAATGCTGATCCTTGGGGTAGCAAGTTAGAACTTTACATGTTGTATTACTTTTAGTCTCTACCATGTTTAGATAGTATCTCATATCTTTCACATGTTTAAATAACGGGTTAAGGGAAAACTGTTAGTATTGTACGTGAACATGACCCCCTTCTCCGTATATATTTACCGCGCTCGGTGACATTCTATATGTGACCTTGCCGTATGTTCTGATCCCGCGTTTGTGTATGGATATACACCGATGCCATTCGTGCACGTATGTACATGCCAGAAAAACTTGATATGTGCCGCTGTACATCCTATTCACCTATTGACCGATTCACGTACATGCTACAGTTTTAAACTTTTAAACTATATGTTGTCATTTCTAAAAACCAATTAAACCATGATATGCCATGATTCCAGTTTATTACATTCTTGTTCATGCTTAGTATATTTAGTTTGCTAGAATCAGTACTTGCTCCCGTCCTGACAGGATAACGTTGTAGGTGTCCTTACTGAGGAGGAGTTACTCTGTGACTCATATTATGGAGATACTGCCGAGGACCCGGCTTTGCTTTACGAGGATGTTCCTGCGGGAAAACTCGCCTAGTTTGCGTAGTCACTTGGGATACTTAGTGTAGTCATGTATTAGACTACGTGTTTTGTAACTGGACATGTATCTAGTTTTACATTTCAGACTTGTACTTTGGACATTTTACTATATGAGACGACTTTTGTGTTTGGAGCATTTATGACTTTTATTCACTTATAGAACTGTTAGCACATTTAGTCTTATCTTGTTATTTCTAGAACAGCTTACTGTGCTTTATCTCAAGCACAGGCTGGACATGACTCGGCCCGGCCCAACAATTTGGGTAACGGGTCGTGACATCATGACATGCCAGTACACTGCTGGCTGCAGTGAACCCGTAGTCTCGATAATTCAAATAAGTAGCGACAGTGCGCTGCTGTCTTGCCATCGCAAGTCAACGAACATTCTTTTAACTATACTTTATGAAATTTCAAAGGAGGTTCTAGAATTTCAAACAAGTTCCATGAGGGTGTAAGTATCCGTCCTTCAACTATGGATATCAAGTCTTGAAAAGCAAATAATTAGTTATGAAGGATAACTCTTGAATCCAAAAACTTAACTTGAGATTAATGTATAGACAATTGAGTGAGAAACAAAAAATATAGTCCCTTGGTTTCGCGGAAAAATATAAGTGATACAAACTCATGATATGACGATGTTTAGAGAAGACATAAGATAAAGTTTGTACAAATAATTATGGTTAGGGAGAAAATGACCGAAGGCAAAAGAAATAATAACCTAAGTATTCAAGATCGAGGAAAAATATGTATAAAGCACTATGTCTACCTATTCATACACAAATATATATAGGTATAGCCTAAGTAATTCCCCAAAATTCCAAATTATCCTTCCAAGAGGAGGTTATCCTATTTCCAAGAAAAATACAATTTAAATAGCAATAACAATAATACATATATTATATTCAATATATAATCTATAGAAATTAATCACAATGCTAGAAATGGAGTACCAATATATACATATTTACATATCTACATGGATGACGTTGGTCGCACTTCATGACCACTAAGACCTGGGTTGATTTCGGGCTGGTTTGGAACAATCAAAATTTCTAAAAACCAATAATCCTAATAATAAATAACTAAATATATATACATATTTTGGGTCAAGTCACAACTTGGCCAGGTTTTTCTAGTTGGGACTCACTTATGGCTTAGCCTTTTCTTCCATGGCTAATACACTAGTTAAAGCATGCCACTGCACTATTCGTGCTATAGTTTTTAGTCATTTTACACTCCGAAACGTAACCGTGACTAAGGCCTTCTATACTAAATATTTATAAAATTCTAAAAATCACATTTTAATTCAAATAAAAGGAATGAATGCTATTTTCGAAATTTCGGGAAGATGTTACGAATCTATCCTCCTTAGAAATATCGTCGAATCAAAATATGATAATGTATCCTTCCATGAAAGTCGTCTAGTAAAACCTATGTAGCAACCTTAACTACCCAAATGTCAAATTAAATTAGGGACTCCTAGCCCTAACCATTCTCTTAAAATTGATTTACTCCTAGTTGTGAATGAGCATTTCCTAGTCGCAGGCTCGCAGTAGTACGACTAATATGGTACTACCACGAGTTCGCACAATTTGTGAAAACTGACCTGCATGGGCCACCACAAAAACTTGTCACGACCCGCACCCGCTTTTCGAATACGAGACGTGTCCAAGCCAGCCTACTACCACTTTGTTCCATTCGAGAGGGTATGGTTGCGGCATCTCCATCTTCTGGCGCTCCTTCTGTCTGTTCTTGGACTCGAAGCGTTCACGCAAGTACCTGATCATCTCAACCACGTCTTCCGTGGAGCTGGGAGTCGGAGAAGGTGGTACATCCTGGAGTTGAGCATTTAATAGTTTCGACGTCCGATGTGCTTTGCGGCGATCTGTATCCAAGGATACCCGTTGAAGGGGTACACTTGATTCTACATTGGCCCCTGGGTCAGGATCGGTAGAAGGTGCTCTGTCCAAAGCTGACTGTATCTCGAACACTGCTTGAGTCAGTGTCTACATGGAGCCAGAGAGGGTTTTGAGTCCTCCCTCCAAGGTATCCATGCGCTGAACGAGATCTGTTGGCGGCGCATCTGACTCTTCATCACCAGCTCCCGTCATGTACACCGTCATAACGTGACTGGAAGTGGATGGATCGGTTGAGGCTTCGCTTTCAGCCTCGCTATCTTGAAGCAGAACTTCCTCCAGAGTTTCGTCTTGGCTACCCCCAGCTATGTTCTGGAGGACATCTTCGTCTTCGGGAGAAGCATCAGCAAGGACCTGACTACCCCCAGTTTTGTCTTGGAGGACGTCTTCGTCTTCGGGATAAAGATCCACAGGGGCTTGACTACCTCCAGCCATATCCGGGAGGCTGACTTCGTCTCCAGGATGAAGATCCATAGGGGCTTGACTACCCCCAGCTTCTTTCGAGATCTTCTTTCTCCCCCGGGTGCCCTCAAACACTCCTGAGGACGGGACAGTCGTCTTGGTCTTCCTCGGCTGGCTCTTGGATGAGTACAAAGTCGAGGAGCTGCCAGTCGCCTTTCGAATTGATGGGGAGTTGGAGACTACATTGTAAGAAGCAACCTGTAGTTCTGGCTCCTCCTCAGTTGACACCTTCTTTCCGAGGCGACGTTGGAGAGGTGTTGATGATTACAGCCGCTAAAACATAGACTGCCTTGGTGGGACTGCTGTCTTGCAACAATAGTTGATGGTGACTACAGCACAGGTGTGCCCTGTGAGGGGCACATTGTGCTTGTCAGTTGACTCTCCTGATCGTCGTTTATGAGTGATCACGTTACGCAGATCATTGGAGGAAAGTGCCACCTTCACACCTCCATCAGGCGCATAGCAAGGCCAAGCGCCAGGGTGGTCAGGTGAATGCTGCACCCTTGATCCGACGCAAAAGATGTGCCCAGATCAATAGTGGGATAGCAACATTAAAAGTGATGAGAACCAGCCTCAGACGCACAATCAATATAGGCGCGGGGGTTCAAGATCACTGAGTTTGCCTTGCACGACTTGGTTGCGAACGCAGCAGATGCGTCCAAATATGACAAGGACTTTGAAGGTCGGCTCATTTCTGTCACAGAAGCACCCGAGTCAACCTTGTACAATTTACCATTGGCAGCACGCATGATTGTGAGCACATGTCTCTGGCTCACTACCGGTATAGCATGTTCAAGGCGCATGGCCCGTGCTGCCTTGGACTTCTTCGTACCAGTCCGCTGGGGCGCATAGTACTCAGAGTCCAAATTCTCCTCGCCACGACAGCGAGTGAGTCTGTCAAAGACATATGCCTATTGTGGCGCATCAGAGTTAATGCGCAGGGCGTTAGCTGTACCCCTGCTCCGTCGACGCATCTTCCTCGTCTGAGAGGAAGAAGGTTGGGGAATGTGGTCGGCCCTACGCTGTCCTGAGAGATACACTGCACCGGTGGACGCATCTTAGCTGCTGAGGACGTCAGCAGGAAGGGTAGGCTTCATCGGCGCATCCCTTCGGTGGTGGTGCCCGAAGCGTCGACCTTGCGCACCCAGGCTTGGCGAATCTTCTTCGGCTTCGGCAGCCGCTTCGAATGACTTGTACTGCCTTCAGAGATGAAATCCTCATACGCCTGTTGATTGAGGCGTACGACCAGCGTCTTGTGGGATGAGCCGACCTTCAAGTCGTCAGATTGTGACACAGCTTTCTCGGCAGAGGAAAAAGAGGTCCCCAGCAGAGTCGCCAGCTTGTTTGCCATTAAAATCTTTTGATTGCAAATTTCAATTACAAACAGAATAGTATTACAATATAGGACTTAGATGTAGTCCTAGGAGTACACTTTTGTTTATCTGGGTCTCTGCGTCAATGGAGCGAGTCGTAATACGTTGACTCTATTGACGATCTGACGACGGTTCTCGGTTCTCTGAAGGTCTGAGTTGCTCTGGATACTGGAGCTTGCGGAGAGGAAGAAGACGTTGAGTGTCTGTATCTGCCTCTCTCACTGTGTATGTAAGTCTCTGTCCGTAGGTGTGTGTCTCCCTGTGTGTGGAAGAAGGAAATGATCCAAATATTTATAGCTTGCAGGCTGGCTGCTCATGCGCGCATATGTAGGATACGCCTGTTCGTGGGGATGCTACGTGGTTGAAGCTGCGGGAGGCACATGGATGATGCGCCATCATTTGTGGGTTGAATCCTTCATGCTGTATTTGTGGGCTGGCACGTAGCAGTGGGGAGGATCTTTCGGTTACTGAGATATTGGGTGGTTAGCACCCCTTCATAGGCTGAACTGAGTCAAAGGACGCATGGCTTACGTCCATGGCTCAAAGATCTCGGATTTGGTGGAGAGTGATCTGACAAGCTGCGCTTGGGATCTGGCGCATGAGGAGACTTAACTCGTAATCTTTAGGAATCACGAATCAGACTGAGCGCATGGATTTTGAGGCGCACGCAGGGCTTCAGTAGCATGGCCGGGAAGGCGCATACTGCGACTTGACTTCTTCTTTAGGGATCAGAAGTAAGTCTGGGACGCATGTCTTTTGAGGTAGATGCGAATCTTCTGGCACATGTCTTCGGAGGTGCATACGAGTGGCTGGCCGGCCACGTGGCTTGTAACCGCCAGAGGAGAGTAATGATGACTCTGACGTCAGCGGTGCTTCGTTTTCTGTAAAAGCTGTTGCTGCTCTGTCATCGAGGCATGGCTGCTGTTGTGTCAGACTTCAGCATTTAATGTTCTTGATGGGTGATGGGCCTTTGAGTGGGTGCATTGATCTGCGTTCTACTGGGCGCATGGGTTTATATTGATTAGGACGTATGGATCTGTGCTTAGTTGGGCACATCCATACCGGGCGCTTGGTGTTGATGGCGTATCCTTATTGATCTGTCTATTGAGTTCTTTGGGTCATTTAATGACTCTCTGACTTAGCTGAATTCGAAGAGGCAAATTCATCATCATAAATACAAGTTCATTGTACTAACTTCGGGAAGGTTGCCACTTGGCGCATGGGTTTGATTTGCCCTAGCCTATAAATAGCAATAGTTTGATAGAGTTTTGTTGTCTCTCCCTTGAATTCTCGACGAAGATGGATTCGACTGATCCTCCTCCTTGGCAAGAATTTGTACTGTGGGTGATGGTTCTCCTTGTTCGAAGAAGATTTGACGGTGAATTCCTTCAGAAGACTGAGATTCGTCTAGTTGGAATGGATATAGCATTTTATGTTCGAGCCGCTTACTGGTAGTATTATTCTACAAGACGACATCGAGTGCCAAGTTGAATGCATGGTTTGGATTTGATGTGCCTAAGCCTCATTATGATGGAAGAGCCCCAGGCTAGCAGATGCGCCTGTGCGTTGACGAGAAAGTGATTCACTCTGACGAGGCAGAGTGATGCGCAGGGAGAGTAATACGCCGGGCTGAGACGACGCGGCTAGCTGAGACGACACGGTTAGCTGAGACATCTGAGTGATGAGCCTAGTTGAGAGTAGGCTGTTACAAAGTCTTCAATTGGCATCATGTTTCTGAGACGATGTCGGACAGGCACAGCATGTTGCAGCTGCTGGAACACAGATTGCCTTGGTGGTGGAGCCACTGTCTTGCGACGGCAACAGTTGATGTCGACCGTAGCACAATTATGTCCCGTGAGGGACGAGTTGTGCATGATGGTCGTCTCTTCCGATCTACGTCTGTGAGTGATCACATTACGTAAATTATGTGAGGAGATGTTGACACTCGTACCCTCTTCAGGCATATGGCAAAGCCAAGCGTCAGGATGAGTGTATAAGTGACACTCGTACCCTAATCAGGCCATGGCAAAGCCAAGCATCAGGGTGAGTGTATGAGTGATGCGCCACCTTTACACCCCCATCAGGCGCATGGCAAGGCCAAGCGTCGGGGTGATCAAGTGAATATTGCGCCCCTGATCCAGCGCATAAGGCACGTCCAGCTCAATAGTGGAAGAACCACATTTATAGTGACTTGAACCAGCCTTAGACGCACAACCAATGTAGGTACGGTGGTTCAAGACCACAGAATTTGCCTTGCACGAATTGGTTGCGAACGCAGCAGATGCGCCCAAGTGAGACAAGGACTTTGAGGGTCGGCTCATTTCTGACGCAGAAGCACCCGAGCCAACTTTGTACAGCTTACCATTAGCAGCGCGCATGATTGTGAGCGCATGCTTCTGGTTTGCCGTTGGCATAGCACATTTGAGGCGCATGGCCCATGCCGCCTTCGAGTTATTTGTACTAGCCCGCGAAGGCGCATAGTACTCAGAATCCAACTTTTTCTCGCCTTGACAGCGAGTGAAGAACTTGCAGCCAACCCAGAAGAAGAGAAGAACTACTATAATTTTTTGTGGCTCGAACGGGCTCCCTTTTTTTTATTTATTTTGGTGCCCTTTTCAAAGGAGGCAAGGGGGCTCTATATATAGAGTGGAATGAGACCTCTCTTCTTCTTCTTTTCGATGTGGGATTAAAAGTAACATCCCTCCTTTTTTATGCTTCTACAGTACCATTCAATAAGCCACTTTACATACGAAGGCTCAATCTGGTTGAGGTCTTCTGTAGGGATAGGAGGGTCAGTCCCGATGCTACTATTCTCTGACGGTACCTCCTCCTTAACTTCAACCTTGGGAGCAATCTCTTACCTGACGGCCATCGGTTCTTCCTTGACCTCGACCTTTGGTAATACCTCCTCCTTAACAGTCACCGGCTCTTGTTTGATGAACGGAGACCGTATCTCTTCCTTCACGAGAGCCTCCGCCTTCGGCATGGGTATTGCAACAGAGTCAAAGAAAAGTTAGCAAAAAGGTCTTAGAAGCCCAACATGAGCATCTGAGCCGCATCAGAATCTCTGGCGCATCAACTGGGATGAAACTCATGCGCGTCAGCCTAAGCACATCTACATGAGACGGCTCATCTACAGTTGGGTCACCCCAACATCACTGCAACAAAGACGAAGGCAAGAGAATACCCACCGAGCACTTCTAGGCGAACGTCGGCGTGGGTCGCCCTAACGACGGGGACTTCCTCCGTGTCGGCCTCTAAGGGTTCCTTGCCTCGGCCCCTTCCTCGGCTAGCAGCACCGCCTCGGGAAGTCTTGGGAGCCATATCTCTAACAAAGAAAAGAAGGATATAATTAGTTCAATCTGTATCGTAAGACAAACTAAACATAATTAGGAGAAAATCTATTAGCCAGGGAGCCGACTCCGTAAGACAAACTAAACATAATTAGTTCAATCTGTATCGTAAGACAAACTAAACATAATTAGGAGAAAATCTTGACATAGAGTGATTCGAAGGACTTACTAGATGTTCCATCATCGTCATTGTCTAGAAAGATGATGTTTTCTTCAACATCCGTAGACTATAAGGATATATCTTTTCACAACATATAGGAGAACTAAATTCGGTTCGGTGTACCGAATATATATATATATATATATATATATATATATATATATATATATATATATATATATATATATATATATATATATATATATATATATATATATGTGTGTGTGTGCGTGTGTGTGTGTGTGTGTGTGTGTGTGTGTGTGTGTGTGTGTGTTCCGACCCCCGCGGCCGGACCCTAAACCCCCCCCCCCCCCCCCCCCCCCGCAGCCCACCCCCAAATAAACACACAAATAATCCCAAGCATTCAAATTTTTCACACAAAAGACACAAATATTCAATATTTAAACACAAATATTCAATATTTAAACACAAATATTCAAACTCCAAGTAAAACCCATAAATAAGTCTACCAAAAACAAGTTCGGTCAAAAATCATATCATATCATATATATATATATATATCTATTATCCTCTACGAAGGCGCAGATAGATCTCTTTCCTCAGCCACTGCGCATAAGTACGATCCACGCCAGCAAAATCAATATCCATAGGAGATTGATGATTGGAACTCCCGGTGCAACTGCCCTCTGGTGCCACCTCCTCAGCAGGAGGAGGTGGCACTACCTCCTCAGCAATAGGAGGTTGTACTACCGACTCAACAACAGGTGGTACTACCGACTCAGCAGTAGGTACCACTACCGACTCAGCAGGAGGTGGCACTACCTCCTCAGCAGCAGAAGTTGCCTCTCTCAAGCGACGTCCTCGGGTCTTGGGTGCCATCTGGTAAGATTGATGGAAACATGGAGATTAATTACGGATTAAACAAAATAACAATATTAGACGTATAATGTAGAAGATTCATTGTTGTATGGAAATGACAGTATTAGACGTCCTCTGCGTCCTCATCTTCCTCTTCCTCCTCATCTTCGCTTTCATCTATTTCGTTTTCCTCTTCGGATACTTCAACCTCTTCAAATACTTCAACCTCCAACGGTGAATGACCCTCAACAGTCTTGCCTTAAACTTGAAGCCATTAACAACATAGCCTGACAGTACGAAATGAGTCTCACAACCAGAATATAGAGGAGTAGAGAAGGCCCCCTCTCTGACCCCCCTCTACTTCCCTACTTACCTATCTATTACTAAGATATCTTATATATATCCTTCTAGGATACTCACTCTATACCGATATCTTAAATTTGATTTTCAACGCTTACCTATCGCCTAGACGCCTAAGCGATCAATATAAGGGTGTAACCCTCATGATACTAGTAGTTCATAAAGAACTGAACCTTGTTGTCCAAGGAATGGCATCTATAATCTTATTAGCTGATATAGGCTAACCCGCATGATACTAATACCATACCCCATTGTGAGCCACTGCAAAAATAGCATGGACTGAACCTAGTATATTGTACTGAACCAAAGCTAATTTCCTTCACTCATAACCCCTGCTACCAAGTCCTCTTCACATTTCAGTTAGCTAACTACTATATATATATTTCCTTAACTGAACAACATATAGGAATCCAAAGTGGAAAATGACTTATAGTAGTGTCTCATGGTCACTAGCTCACTGCAGGATCCTTGCATGCTCCTGCAATACAGGGAACCTACAACCTGTCACTAATACTGCTATGCATACAACCAAGGTTGCATTCAAATGCTCCCTACTCAAGCTTTCCTCCCATATCTTAAATAGACTGCCACAAAGACCAATTAAATCATCAAACAAGACAGAACATTAATACATCCAAAGAAGGTTGGGACTAAAAGGAGAGTGGACTGAACCTATTAACTAATACAAATGTGAATCCAAGGAAAATGAGAAGGTACTTGACTCAGATGGACTAAACAAAGTGTTCAATGGGACAGGTCCTAAAGAAAACATGGACTGAACAATAGATGAAATGGGACTGAACAAATATCTGAGCCTATCCCTCGTATCTCATGGACTGATATCAAGAGTGGGTTTTACATGGATTGCATAATGAATGGTAGGAAGAACTGAATTCATAAGGGAATGGGATTTCCTAAATGTATACAAGGATTGAATGAGTGTATGGTCTGAACATGCATCATGTAACCTGCACATAATATATATATAAACTGAACAAAGGCTGGACTCTCTAAATCTGGGATGAACCATACGGTATAATGTAATAAGAGGCTTAAACCACAATAAGTTTGTAAACTGAAATAAGGGTGTGTAGTTCCCTATAGGACTGAACTAAGGAATTAATGACTGAACTAAGTGTACAATGTGGACATAACATTCAAGGAAAGACTGAATACATGTTAGGCCATCTACTGAACATTAGTACATAAGGACTGATACATACAAAAAGAAGAAGGACATTACCCAGGTATAGGCTCGACCTCATTGAGTGGACTGATGCATTAGTTAGGAAAATGAAACTCAATGGAACACTTGACTTAGGAGTTGGGACTGAACATCAAAACTAAAACCAAAGGGAACTGAACTATGAGTTATCTGGACAAGGAATGAAAGGGAATTGACTGATCAGTAGTAGGTAGCAGAATAAATGTTGACCCAATGTCCAAAGGGACAGATACAATCAGATGCAGTGCACAAAAAAACTAAAATGGACAGAATAATATATACTGGACAGAGCAGTGAATTAGACAACATTTGATGGCTAAACATGCCTAAGGATCTGAATAATGTAAGGAAATTGGGACTCCCTGTTGCAGGGATAGATCAAACAAGGTCTGAATGATACCTAGGTGACAGTTAATAACATCAAAAGTGGACTCTACGACACAAGGTACAGGAATCAACCCATAGTGAACAGAGCACTAGGTAATAGACCCCCACATCAAACTTTAACCTATCAAACCATTATAATATCACTAGATAATCATAGTATATGTATAACATGACAATTCAAACCCAAAGCAACTTGTAAAGCCCCTCCCACCACCCCCACCCCACCACAGCCAGCACCCCCTCCCCTCCCCCCCCCCCCCCCCCCCCCCCCGCGGGGACCCCCACCACCGCCAGCTTCACCCGCGGCGACCCTTGCACCCCCCCCCCCGCGGCAACCCCCACCACCGCCAGCTTCACCCGCGACGACCGCTAGCACCCCCTCCCCCCGCGGCCAACACCCCCCCTCGCGGCTAGCAAGTCCCCGCTGCCCGCCCCCTCCCACCACCGCTGGCCAAGAGAGAGAGAGAGTTACCTCGATAAGTGCAAGCGTCTAAGAGAGAGAGAGAGAGGAGAGAAAAAATTGGGGGGAATGAAATTTTCCTCCCGTCGGTTCAACTTAAGCTAGGCTTTCAACTTAGCGACGGACTAGCGACGGATAAAATCCGTCGCTACTTAGTCGTTAATCTCACGCGATATTTTTCAAATTTTTCCAACTACTTAGTGACCACTTAGCGACGGACCATACGTCCGTCGCTAATATCCCATCATCTGGTCGACGGATTATCCGTCGCTAAGTGGTCGTAAATTCCTCCGCCAGCTAATGACATTTTCCCGCAATTTTTTTAACATTTTTTCGCCAACTAGTGACTACCGAGTGACTACTTGCCGACGGATTTTTATTCCGTCGCTATTGTACCGACCGCGTGCCGACGGATAGGGGGCGGATATTCATCCTTAAAATAAAAAAAATGGGTATGCGGTTAGCCGGAAAGTCGTCGCCAGGTTGTCGGTAATCCGTCGCTACGGACGACGGATTTATTCCGTCGCTACGGACGACGGATTTATTCCGTCGCTAAAACGTCGTCGCCAATTTACTATATTTTGGTAGTGGTAGGACTTAAACACGCTATATAATGATGTCTATATAATAGGTTTTGCTCCCTCGTGTCGCTACAAGAAGCATGGCAAATGTCCTTAAGGCACTAGCCTAATTGTAGTGTGGGAGGTTGTCCGAGCACAGGTCTCGGATTCGAATTCCTCCTTGAACGGCTGGGTGACATGGAGCCACGGTTAAACTTGGGAAAAGGACACATAAAAAAAAAATGGGCATGGCAATGATCCACTCCCAATATCTAATGAAACCCTCTGACTCGCTGCACCATGCATTGGGTGGCGAATTCCATAATCAATCAGTGAACGCCTTGTAAATCAGGTAGGATGCTAGATTTTTTTTAGGTTTTGATAGGTTTCATTTGTCTCTTTGGAGAAGAGACCAAACTGAAATGTATTTTAATCCCTCAAATTCTCTTAGGCTGTGTTTGATTGGACTTTTTTTCCATGCAAAATATTTCTGTTACAAATTTTCTACCAATTGTAGTGTTTGATAGCTCATGTTTTCCAAAAAAAACTATCATTTTTTATATTTTTTCTAAAATGATGAAAAATGAAACATGTCCAACCCACAGGAAAATATCATTTTTCAAGAAAAATAACTATTTTTCGTGAAAAATAACTATTTTTCGTGAAAAATAATGACAATCAAACACCTAAATTAATTTTTCTATGAAATTTTTTTAATTTTATGGAATTATTTTTCTAGAAAAATAATTATATGAAATTAATTTCTTTTTCACATATTTTTTACCTTCCAATCAAACACACCCTTAACGAATCGTTGCCAAGGATGTCCGTACCACGTATGCCATAACGGAATTGCATGAGAACTGTGGTTGCTAGAGACTAGAAACTGTAACCCAAAATATACACCAACCCGCACAGTACTGAATGGGCTTCAGCCCACAGACACCAAAACTTACCAAATAGTTGGAAGAAATCAGTAAATACAAAAAGGATCATCTCTCATTTCGGATGTACAACTAAAACATCCATACATGTTCCTCTCACGTAGAACATTACAAATAATATTTATCGTCTTCATCAGCATCTTGATCAAAACGAACGCCTTCTAAATATTATTGAAAACAACAAAAGTTAATTGCTCCCGAGTTTCATTTGAAATGGAACATTTAAAAAAACAAATTTAATGGGAACCAAATCACCTAGTAGCTAGAGGTCAGCAGAGTCCATTTTTGTTCACCACCAAAACTAGGTGTGATGTTCATCTCCCATCCCTACAAAAAAAGAGAGGATATGTGATAAATTAAATAACAAAACCATTTACAAAGTAGTTTGTGTGGAATAAAAATATCACGTATATATTTTTTTTTGGAGGATACTTATCTCATATAGTTTTGATAGGTGAACAAAAATGAACTCGTGGTCAGTATTAGAATGACTGCAACGTACGTATAAACGTCCATTCGGGCTTTGCATCTAGATGTTTGCTTTCCCAGCCGTGAGTCATCCCGCTCTCCTAATCATACATACATATCCGCAACAGTCACAGGGATTCTGACTTTCCGATCGAGCTTTCACGAGGACAGACAGATCATGAATGAAGGGACACTTAATTCCTCCCTAACTTTTGGTATTCAATGCAGAAAGAATATGAAGCAACCAAGTAGCACACTTGGAACTCCACGCCATATAGTTGGAAGGGACGGGAGAAGTGTGCAGAGAGCTTTTTTTTTTTCGTACAGATGGAATATGTGACAGCGAATTGCTTTTTGACTCGACACAGAACGTTTGTGCTCTCTGGCCTAGTGGTATTAGAACGAATATCAGGAATGACCGACAAGGTTCGAGTCCTCCAATTATGTGTATGAGTGGGATTTCAAAAAAAAAAAAAAAAACTCGGCACAGGACTTAATTTATAGGACTAATTAGAGTTTAGATTCTGAATTTTATACTAGCTTAGAGTTTAGATTTTTAACATGTCAAATTAGAAAGTTTAGGTCATGCAATTTTTTTTTTTCAATCTTTACCATTATACTCTCCATTTTATATTAAAAAAATTATTCTCATGTATTGGGAGGAAAGATATAATAAAAAAAAAAATTCAGGATCAAAAATTTTCAATTGGACATGTTAGGGTTTACACTCTAAGTTGGTATAAAATCCAGGATCTAAACACTAATTAGCCGTAATTTATAAAGGCACGGTAAAAGTAACTCCAAATGGACTATTCAAATATTTACAAATTTCTCATTCAACTTTTTTATATTAAAAGACTGTCCACTACATATACATAGTTGTTAAAAATTTTGACAGTCCTATTAATATAATTTTTGACTACCAACATAAATTCTGGATCTACTCAGCACTGCAGAAAAATTATATAATCTTGTATTTAGAATTTTTCCACGATTTTGTATCCATTATGTAGTGGAAGCTGTCAAAAAAAAAATGACAGTCCATTATGTTAGTATCACTATCAAATTTTTTTAGCAATTATGTATCCGTAGTGGACAGTGTCTTAGTAAAATAAAATTAATGACAAACCTGTAAATACTTGAACAGTTTCGAATATTTTTTACTGTGCCTTTATAAATTGCATGCAGATGTGAGAAAACCTTTAGGCCTCGTTTGGTTCGCGGAATCATCGGATTGGAAAAGAAAAATAATTACTTTCCAATGTTTGGATGCCAAAGGAATTGAGGAGTAAAGGAAAGTAATTCTCAATAGAAGAAAAATTATAAGAAAAAGTGATTCTATCTATCCAAGTAAGAAATCACTTTTCCACATTAAAGTTATATCTTTTCTTTTCAAATTTTTTGATATTTTTAAATATCAAAAAAAATTAATAAATATTATAATTTTTATTTTCTTTCCAATCCGCAAACCAAACGAGACCGCTTTCACCGTTTCAATATGATGGAGTGGGGCTGAATGAAATGTTCCCCATGCAGTGGCAATCATGGATCAAAATTGTATATGTGATGGGTTTGAAAAATAGGCAGCCATTGTCAACCAGACATGTCAGATCAGTAACTACTTTTGGGGGAGGTGGTACGTGATGATAGGGCAGTCCCATGTGAGTTCTTGGGAAGTGGGGACTACATATATGAGAAGTGTGAAACTCCATGGTGCCACACTTATTTTTGCTTGATTAGGTCTTCATGGAAATATTTCCCCCTTCTGAAATTCCTCGAGAAGAGAATTTTGCAGTAATCTCAACCATATAGTCGCAATTGTTTTGAATAAAAATTCAAATGTTCTTAAAATTTTAGGTCCACAAGTATCTTCAAATAATTAACAACCATCTCCCCTTAAATAAATACCAGGACAGCGATGTAGAATGCTCTCATCAAGTCTCCGGTACAATAGAGAATCGGAGTACGTCATCCAATTTGATTAGGACAGGTAGGACGAACGAAACCAGGAGTACGCTATCATATTCTTCTAAGGGTATGTTTGAAAATAGTTTTTTCTTTTTTTTTTATCGATTTAAATTTTTTTTTTAATTTAGACCGACAGTTATGAATTGTTTAAAAATAAATTTACTCACTAATTTTGGTCGGCTCAAATATTTTCTAAAATTTTTCTTTTATCGATTTAAAAAAAAAACATTTGAGCCGGTTATTTATGAATTGTTTTAAAAAAATTACTTGGTTATTTTTGAGTCACTAATTTTAATCAGCTCAAACATTTTCCAAAACCAACCGAGTATAATTTTGGATGTTTTTATAAACGAAAAATTGTACGATAAGCACTAAAGTTTTAATTTATTGTATAAAAGGAACTAAGTTTCCAAAAATTTCATTGGTAGCATCCTTACGCCTCTTAATAGGACGTTTAAATTTTTACGCCCTAAATTTGGGCGTCAGAATGGAAGTAATTGGTTTAATATCAAGTTTAGATTTACGTTTAGGATTTAGAAGGTTATTAAATGTTGGGGGTTATTATGGAAGAAAAAAATGGCGCCCATCTTTAGGTCAATTTTTCCATTTTGGCGCCCAATTTTTGGGCTTTTTTCATTTTGGCGCCCAATTTTTTGGCTTCTCTTTCATTTTGGCACTCAATTTTTGTGCCTTTTTTTAATTTTTAATTTTTTTTACCACATCGTACTAATTGTTACAATGGCTATTGCAATGTACATATTTTCACAACGTATATATTTTACAAAGGCTATTTCCGTTGGCCGCAAAAAAAAAAGAAAAAAAAACGCCCAACTTTTAGGCGTGGGAAGAAAAATAACGCCCTATTTTGGGACGTCAAATTTCTACGGCACTACTAAAATAAGTCATATCAGCGACGTAATTAGCGACGCCAACTTAAAACGTCGCCAATATTTTTGGTTTTAGCGACGCCAAATCTAAGCGTCACAATACGTCGCTGGTAGCGACATACAGCGACATATTGCGACTACCTATAGTCTAATAAAAACCAACGTCGTTGATTTGTCGGAAAACGTCGCTAGTTTTATCAGTTCAGCGACGTTTAGCGTCGCAAAGATTATAACATTGCCGAATATTAAACCAATACCGACGCTTTGCGACGTATTTCGGACGTCGCTAATTTCTGCTAAATAGGGTTTCCTCGGTTCCACTTTTCATTTCTCCCTCTCCCCAAATTTTTTGTTCCCGCCCCTCTTCCCCCGACCTCGACGACAGCCCGACCCCCTTCCCTCCGGCGCCGCTCATCCTCCTCCTCCATCGCGAGCTCCTTCTCCTCCCTCCGGCGAGCCCCTTCTCCTCCTCCTCCACCGCGAGCCCCTTCTCTTCCTCCACCGCGAGATCCTCCTCCTCCACCACCGCGAGGAGACTGAAGGTAAACCCTAACCCTAATTGAGGTATTTTTCGTGTCCAAAATGGACACGGAGACACATTACGACCATGTGTTCACTGATACAGTGTGTTCGTGAGGTTTTGGACACTTTGTGTCCATTTGTTGGACACGTGGACACCCGCAAGCATGCATATATATATGTATTTCACCTTTGTACACTTAATCCCCTCCTCCTCCACCACCGAACTTGTCCTCCTCCTCCTCTTCCACCACCGTGAGGAGACTGAAGGTAAACCCTAACCCTAATTGAGGTGTTTTTCGTGTCCAAAATGGACACGGAGACACGTTACGACCATGTGTTCACTGATACAGTGTGTTCGTGAGGTTTTGGACACTTTGTGTCCATTTGTTGGACATGTGGACACCCCCAAGCATGCATATATATGTATTTCACCTCTGTACACTTAATCCCCTATATACACTTGTGTATTTTCGTATTAATTTGGATTTGCATATTGGGTTTGGGTTTCGATATAGTGTTTGATACATTGTTTCACCTTGCAACATTCCTACACTTATTTTAGACAACAAGTATATGAACCAATTAGTCAACATCTATTTGTTGAAGTATGGTACTCTATTCTTCGTAAGTTCTAGCTATATATGTCTCAAGATCCAATACTCGAAAATCCCAACAAGAAGAAGAAGAAAAGAATAAAATAACATCGCTCAGCACCCTATGACAACTCTTTGTAGAATTGTGTTAAAGTGTGAGTTCTACAGTATGGTTCTCTTTGTAGAATAAAATAACATTGCTCAACCCTATCGATCCTCCATACAAGTCTTCCTTCATCTATTGTCTTAAAGTGTGAGTTCTACAGTATGGTTCTCTTTGTACAATTGTGTCTTATTTTAGACAACAAGGGTTTCCTATTTTTATAGGTAACATGGCAACATGTGTAAGGGAACATATAGGTGTGTGTTTGTGTTTGAAAGGGAGTGTCACAAGAGTAAGACGTGAGCATGTGTTAGTATTTTGAGCTGTGAGAGTGTTTGTTCTATTGAGGTTAGTACCAACTGGCAAGTTAGGTTAAAAGAACCTGGGAACTATGGTGTGGTTGTATACATCATGTATATGTATGTGTGTGTCTAGTGGGAGAAAGGGGGAGGGTTAACTAGTACCAGGTATTTGGAGAGGAGGGAGAGTTTATACTAGTATATATAGACTAATATCCTAAAACTTGACTTATATAACTTAGAAATGGCTAGTTTGACCAAGTTGGACTAGTTTAGCTTAGAGTTGGCTCGGTTGGACTATACATAATATATAGACTAATATCCTAAAACTTTACTTCTACAACTCAGCCTATATGAAATATTGTAGACACGGGTGATATACCGCCGCGATAATCTCTGACCACTGCACGCACAAACACGCGAAAGAAAAGTTAGCAATGCGAAAAGAAGATGACAGATAATCTCTGACCATTTAACGTAAAATATCATGTGTACATATACTGCGGAAAGTGTAGACCGCATTAACTGACAATTGCATATCATTCACTACCTTGATGTATCTATCTTACAGAATTATGGAGCTGAATTACTATCAGCGGAGTCGTACTTGGATGTACAACCGTCATCCTGATGACATGTGCGGTGTGCGGGATGAATTCATAGAGGGTGTACACCAGTTCCTGCAGTTTGCCAAGGCGTTCCCTCAGTACATGGACGATACCAAAATTAAGTGTCCGTGTGTAAGATGTCGCAACTTGAAATATCATCCAGAAGTGGATGTCACGTATCATTTATACTCGAAAGATTTTACGCCGAATTACTATCAGTGGAGCGAGCACAAAGAACTTGTGTCTTTAGCATCGGAGTACGAGCCTTATGTGGATGTCCACAACAACGCTCCTTACGACGATGGGTTGGTGAACATGGTTTTCGACGCGGCCGGGCCTAGTTTCGATCCGGATGATCATGATGCACCAGAGGAGGCACCGAACCCCGATGCTGCACAGTTCATAGAGTTGCTGGAGAATGCAAGGACTCTATTATATCCTGGTTGTGAGGATCATTCACCGTTGGAGGTGGTTACAAGATTGTTGAGCATCAAGTCTGATTTTAACATGTCGCAAGATTGCTACAACCGTCTTATGGAGTTGCTTATAAAAATATTGCCTGAGGGTGCGAAGTTGCCTAAAGACATCTACCGGTCTAAGAGGATGGTTAGATCGCTCTGGATGGGATACGAAAAAATCGATGTCTGTCGCAACGGGTGCATGTTGTACTATAAAGACGACAAGGATGAAGACGCCTGCAGATTTTGTGGTGTCGATCACTACAAGGCATGTGGTAGAGGAAAGTCTGTCGGTGTCAGGAAGCCTACCTCTTCGATGCACTACTTGCCGTTGACGCCGCGGTTGCAGCGGTTGTTTATGGTGAAGGAAACTGCAGAAAACATGAGTTGGCATAAGCGGGAACATATCGAAGGAGTGTTGGATCACCCATCTGATGGAGAAGCATGGAAGCACTTTGATCGAGAGTATCCAGATTTTGCTTCTGATCCGCGTAATATCAGATTGGGTCTCTGCTCCGACGGTTTTATCCCATTCGGACTTTCGGGATCCCAGTATTCGTGTTGGCCTGTGATCGTCATCCCGTATAATCTACCGCCTTGGATGTGCATGAAGACTCCGTATATATTTCTCACCGTTATTATCCCAGGTCCGAACAATCCGAAAAGGAACATCGACGTGTATTTACAGCCGTTGATTGATGAATTGAATCAGCTGTGGAAAGTAGGTTCCAACACGTACGATGTATCTAGAAAACAAAATTTTCGGATGCGGACAGCACTTATGTGGACCATCAACGACTTTTCGGCCTATGGAATATTATCTGGATGGAGCACGCATGGTCGTCTTTCATGTCCGTATTGCATGGACAGCACTAAGGCTTTCCGTTTGAAATACGGAGGCAAACCGTGCTTCTTCGATTGTCATCGACAATTCCTTCCAAAGGATCATCCGTACCGGAGGAACAGGAACGCTTTTCATGCTGGCGTTGTGGAGAAGGCTAATCCTCCACCAAGGTGGACCGGATACACGATATGGGAAGAGGTAAAAGATTTACCAAGAGCTATTGAGCAGCCTGCTACGGGCTACAAGTGTGACGGATTTGGTCGCACTCATAACTGGACGAAGAGGAGTATATTCTTGGATCTTTCATATTGGAGCACCAATCTGATTAGACATAACCTTGATGTCATACATATCGAGAAGAATGTGTTTGACAACAAAATTAATACTGTAATGGACGTAAAGGGGAAGACGAAAGACAATCCAAAGGCTAGATTGGACTTGGAAGAAATATGTAGACGTCCTGTATTGCATTTGATAGAGGACGCGAATGGAAAGTTGAAGCAGCCTAAGGTAATTTTCTCACTGGAGAAGGAGGATAAAGTAAGGCTTTGTAGGTGGATTCAAGGTCTGAAATTTCCAGATGGGTATGTTTCGAACTTGAGAAGATGCGTCGACCTCAAGGAGAACAAATTGACAGGTATGAAGAGCCATGATTGTCACATATTCATGGAGCGGTTAATTTCGATTGTATTTCGGGAATTCTTACCGCAGGCAGTTTGGGATCCATTGACGGAGCTTAGCATATTCTTCAGGGACCTTTGTTCTAAGAAATTGCTCGTTGAACGTCTAGAAAAGCAAGAGAAGGACATTACGGTTACACTGTGCAAGCTAGAGAGGGTGTTCCTTCCTGGATTCTTTGACTCTATGGAGCATTTGCCGATTCATCTTTCCTGCGAGGTACGTGTTGGTGGACCCGTCGAATATCGATGGATGTACCCGTTCGAGCGACATTTGAATCACCTAAAAAGAAAGGTGAAAAATAAGGCTCGGGTCGAATGTTCTATTTGTGAAGCCTATATTCTCGAGGAGATTACAAATTTTTGCTCCTCCTATTTCAAACCTCATGTTGCTACGAATAGAACGAGGGCTCCGAGAAACGACGACGGATATCAAGAATTTAATGATGGAATACTGAAAGTATTCAATGCATCCGAAAAGCCTTCGGGGAAAATGAAGAAGAGATATTTGAATGACGAAGAGCTAAGGGCTGCTCAGTTGTATGTATTACTCAATTGCGACGAGGATGAAGTGGAGAAGCTAGAGGGGTAAGTAACTCAGGATGATGAGTTTAAGTCATCTCATTGTAATAGTATAAGCTAATATTAATGTACTAATCGGCGGTTGCTTCGTTGTTTTCCAGCACATATAATGATGAGTTGAGGCTGGTTGGACCCTACCTAACAGACGAAGCATTAGAACAAGAAATGAGACATCATTTTCCTTCTTGGTTGAGCGAATGTGTAAGTAGCTCGGTAATTACTGGCCTCTTTTAATGCAACTGCGCAATAAATAACTTATTATCGCTTCTTTGATATTCAGGTCGATCGTCTAATTTCACTCGAGATTGAATTAATTAGAACTCTTGCCAAGGGACCAATTACTTTTGTTAAAATATGGCCAAGTTACTGTGTCAATGAATTTCGGTTCAAGTCGACAAATGCTCCGATCAGAGACAGCTTCCTGGATCTTGATTCCACGAAAAACAGTTGTTTGTGTATCAAGTCTTCGAACTACAAAGACGTCGATCCAGGAAATGATTTCTTTGGCATCTTGCGAGAGATTGTGGAGTTTTCATATAATAATGGCAGAGAACCTGCAAAGATCGTGTTGTTCAAGTGTGAATGGTTCGATCCGATTGAAAATCAAGGTTGGAAAATTGACAAGCATGGTCTTCTGGATATAAACTACAAGCGTAGATATCAAGGCTACGAACTGTTTGTCCTAGCAACTTAGGCTCAGCTCGTGTACTTCACAGCTTATCCGAGACGGAGAGCAACGAAGTCTGACTGGTGGGCACTATGCAAGACTAAAGCCAGAGATACTTTTGATGTTGACGAAAAAGCTTACCAGGAGGACGAGCTACCTTTTGTAACCAATATTGTCGATGTGGACTCCACGAAAGTCACGCATTACACGACACATAATGTAGAAGATGTAGAATTATCCGAAGAGGAAGACGAAGCCGACGAAGGCGAAGATGAAAGTGAAGATGAGAAGGAAGAGGAAGATGAGGTCGAGGAAGACGAACAAGATGATTATTCTGAAGATGATTGAGAGAGATATACTTATCTGAACTTAGATGTTTCTTCTAGAATACATTATCTGGACTTAGATGTTTATTGTAGAATGTATCAACATATGTTGTCTTGGTTATTATTTTGTCTTTGTTGTACTTTCATATTTCTAGTCTCTATTATTTGTTGTACTTTCATATTTCTAGTCTCTATTATTTGTTGTATTATCATATGCTGTTATCAGGTATGGCAGGTCGTCGCGGAGCGTACCGAAGGGGACAACGAGGTCACTCTCCTCCGGTACTTCCTACAGGTACTGCTAGAGGACAGAGTTTTCCTTCGGTACCTCATTCTGGTACCAGCTCTGGATCCTCGTCGCCGATTACTCCTCCATATCGGACAGTAGGTGGGCCTGGTGGGACGACGTCACGTGGCATATCTCCTGGGACGAGTAGTTCTAGGCCTGTTGAGTGTGATCGCCCGTCTAGCGTTCCTACTGCTGATACGATGATGGAGACGGATGAGCAGATGGCGGAGGCTGCGGCGACGGCCGAGGCGGCGGCGCCAACGGCCGACCAGCATCATGCAGAAGATGCGTGCGCACCTCCGGAGGAGAGGAGGACGGAGATCTGGGCTGACGGTACGAAGTAGGTGTTTTGGTTTATAATTTTTTCCTTTCTGTTTTTATCATAATTTAACTTTTTTCATGAATATAATATGTTTGTATAGATATTGTCCCCCAGAGGTACAGAGACGTCTAGGCCTGTCACGCCCCAGATCCAGAATACTGGAGAACGGGGGCTGTCACGCCCCAGAACCAGAATACTGGAGAGCGGGGGAATGACTCAGCCAGCTACGTATTACGGGTAGATGAATACCGTATAATACGATCAATGCTGTCTAACCAGACGAGGGGGTGCATACTACATAAAAGTCTTGCTATGGTCACTTTACATCTATTGTCTCAATCATTCAAGCAAGAAGTATAAGTAGAGAACATGTAAGATGAAGCAGTAAGGCGTCCCAAACGCTTAGTCAAAATGTCCTTGAGATCTAGCTTTACAAAATATAGCCAGATGATATAGCAAGTATACACAATTGTTATCAGCTGCAGTCTGACTTAATTACAATTATGTAAAAGTAAGTGCAAGACAATCCGACTAACATGTCGGTGCCAAACGGCTAAGTATAAAGGTAAATAACAAAATGAGCGGTGAAGTAAGGAACCCACTCGAGTCCTACTGCAATCATTCTCCTAGTGTTGACCATCCTGGAGGTAGAAGTAAGCTGAGTCCTCGGGAACCGGCTCTAAATCTGGCCATGTAAAACCAGAGAGGTTAGACCTCTAATAGCAAGTACCACAAGGAAGGACGATATGAAGGACTAAACCAGTAAGTAAAAGAATATAATAATAGATCTCTGCTTGCTACTAGGATTCACATCATATCACGACACTTCGAACCAACCTTCCAACCAAACAAGGACAGAAGTTGACCCGTCATGTCCTGACATTCTGATCATCCCAGTTAGGTAACAGAGTAGTACAGTACATAAATAAATCATCTTGAACGGCCAATCAAATCCTACGGCTTGCTATTATGAGTCCCAAGTTATCCTGGAATTATGCAAAATAGGGATTCCTCAGTTCTTACTATGTGCGAGCAAGGCTAGTCTATCCAGTCGATCAATTGCGCCAATCATGTAGTTAGACGAGTCCCAACGGGACGCCCGCTGTTATAGCATGTACAATAATATAAGCAGATACCGTTCCCTGCCCGTGTGACAGATTTACAGTATCTGTGGGAACCAGCCGGCCTGTCGGGCACTTAATAGTCCCAAGAGGGCTGCCATGTAAGAACTCGGGAATCCATTCTCTCCATGCCATCGTTATTTTATTCAACTTAATAGTCCCTACGTTGAGTGAAGTTCCATGCCGTGGATCATGGTCATTCAAAAGAGTACTTTTGTACGGGGTACGATATGCGCAACTTTACAACGATACCCGTGCGGCTATGTTGTAGGTCTTACATAGCGTAATACAACAATCAAATCTAACCACGGAGTAATCATGCCTTGACCATAAAGTACACATGTTGTTTTTGTAAGATAAGTAAATACTAACTAAATAAATAATTTGAAACCTGCATGTGCCCGTATGCCAATATTCGGGATCAGCCAGTCGATTACAATAGTTCATTACATGAACGTGTCTCATTTATTTAATTCAATAAGACGACTAGCCAGTCTCTTAGTTCCAACTAGGAACGCATAATCAATTATTAGTCAATGTCACAATCATTATCGATGGTGACAAGGCATGAAAATCATTTAGTATTACATGGGGTCGAGCCTATAACTCCTCAGAGTTAAGTTCTAGTCATACTGGGTATCCATGAATCAATCAAGACATATGGCACATTCCACATAACAATTTGTATTAACAATATTAACATATCATGATTTATCAAGTTCATGCAAAAAGGCGTAAGGATTTAATAGAGGAACTATCATGCCATCATTAAATGATTAAGTTATAGAACAAATAGTAACACCCAGGTTAGAAAGTCACGCCAACAAGTCTAAGCTAAGGCCAAAAGTCACGCCAAGTCTAGTAGGAGTGAGCGTGTAACAGTGTGAGCGTGAAAAAGTAATTCACGCTGGCATGTACAGTGTGAGCGTGAAGGGAAATTCACGAAGACTCAAGTGAGCGTGAAAAGGTGACGGGAAATCTACGCACGCAAGGATGTGCATGACTAAAAATCCACGCACGCTCAAGGATGTGTGCGTGACTGAAAATACACGCACGCTCAAGAGAACGTTAGCGTGACTAAAAATACACGCACGCTCATGAGAACGTTAGCGTGACTAAAAATACACGCACGCTCATGAGAAAGTTAGCGTGACTAAAAATACACGCACGCTCATGAGAACGTTAGCGTGACTAAAAATACACGCACGCTCATGAGAACGTTAGCGTGACTAAAAATACACGCACGCTCATGAGAACGTTATCGTGACTAAAAATACACGCACGCTCATGAGAACGTTAGCGTGACTAAAAATACACGCTAACATGTAAGAACATGAGCGTGACCCAAAATCCACGCAGACTCGTAGAGACATGTGCGTGACTAAAAATACACGCAGACACGTACAGACGTGTGCGTGACTGAAAATACACGCAAACACGTAATGACGTGTGCGTGACTGGGCTGATGTTTTACGCGAGCACGTAAGAACGTGTGCGTACAATATTTCCCGAACTCCAAGTCCTATGGAGCCTTCGCTCCAGTGCCAAAATACACGCTAAGTTGGTGGACCAAAACCCATGAACAGCCGACATACACAAAGTTAGATCTAGGGAAATTAAGCCACAGAAACCAAAAATGCCAAGAACTAAACTCTTTCAGGATCATGAGAGGAAGAGAAATGAACCATAAAAATGGGTGATTGAGAAGCAAGTTTGCACTTGCCTTCTCCTTCTGCTGGTAGGTGGTGGGGAGTAATAAGAGGAAGAAGAAAAAGTAATGGTGAGAATGAAGTAATAAGGAGAGAGAAAGAGATGGAAGCTTTAAATAGGAAGAGTGGTGGTAGGTGGGGTGTTGGGCCGGGTTTAAGGGGATCCAGCAAATCGAAACCCAATAACACTAAAGCAGCAAATAAAATGCAGGTAATAAAATTACAGAAATATAATTGCAGAAATAAAATTTGCAGGAAATTAATTAACATGAAAATTTAAAGAGCAGATAATTAATTAACATGAAACTAAAGGAATTTAAATACAGAATAATACATGATAAATACTAACTAAATACACATGAGTTGTACATATATAAAAATACGCATTACGGGAACGGGGAGTGACATCTCTACCCACCTTAGAAAAATTCCGTCCTCGGAATTTCAAATCCAAGCCGTATAGAAATATCAGAGCTAAACTAATACAAGCAATTCTAGTGAACAAGCAATCATTGTTACCATATCAAAAGCAAGTACTATATATGTAAATCCATCCATCTACGATATCAGGTAGTTCTATCCATAAGGCGATAAGCATGAGAAATCAAGACAATCAAGGTATACAGAAAGAGATATACCTTGTGAGTCAAACATGTGTGGATACCGTGATCGGATATCATCCTCACGTTCCCACGTTGACTCTCCCAAGGAGTGATGACCCCAAGCAACACGGACAAGACTAATTGTTCGGTTCTTGAGTATCTTCTCTCTTCGGTCCAAAATGGACACAGGCTGTTCCTCGTAAGACAGGTTGGTACCAACAACCAGCTCAGAATGATCGAGGACATGGCTTGGGTCCGATACATACCTACGTAATTGAGATACATGAAATACGTCATGCACCTCTCGTAACGAAGGTGGAAGTGATAAACGATAAGCAACATCGCCTATTCGATCAAGGATAACGAATGGGCCCATGTACCGCAGACTCAATTTCCCGCGAACGCCAAATCTAATGACCCCACGAGTAGGTGAGATCCGCAAGAATACGTGGTCCCCAACAGAGAACTCTAATGGCCTACGATGCTGATCAGCCCAATGACGATGCCGGTCCTGCACAACTCTAAGTCGCTCTCTAATTCCTTTAACCACTTCAACCGTCTGAACAATCATTTCTGGGCCTAGCATCTTCTTCTCCCCGATATCATCCCATGCAAGTGGTGACCTGCACTTTTTACCATATAGTGCTTCGAATGGCACCATCTGGATACTGGCTTGATAACTATTGTTGTATGAGAACTCAACCAAGTGCAGGTGACTCTCCCAAGACCCTCCAAAATCTAGAGTGCAAGCTCGCAACATATCTTCCAAAGTCTGAATCGTTCTTTCCGATTGCCCATCCGTCTGCGGATGGTAGGCCGTGCTAAACCTTAACTCGGTACCCAGACTATGATGTAAGCTCTTCCAGAAATGTGATATAAAACGGGTATCTCGATCCGACACAATACTGACAGGGACTCCATGCTGCCTGACTATCTGTTGCATATATAACTCTGCCAACTTTTCTGTAGATTGTCCTACTATGAAAGGAAGAAAGTGTGCTACCTTTGTAAGCCGATCTACTATCACCCAAATAGCATCCTTACCACTTGGTGATCTCGGTAAACCGGTCACAAAGTCCATTAAAATATGCTCCCACTTCCATTCCGGAATAGGAAGTGGTTGCAATAACCCAGCTGACCTCTGCTGTTCTGCCTTCACTTGCTGACATACCAAGCAACGGGAAACAAATCTAGCGATCTCCCTCTTCATCCCGTTCCACCAGAAATGCTGCTTGGTATCTTGGTATATCTTGGTCCCTCCAGGGTGAATAGAATACTGAGAACTGTGAGCTTCTGCCATAACCTCCTGTCTGATATCTCCACTAGGCACACATAGACGTGATCCAAACCTAAGTGTACCATCTTCATGAATTCTCATCTCCTTTCTGAGCCCTGACTCACATTCTGTCCTAAGCTTCTGAATCCTTGGGTCTTGTGCCTGAGCTGCCTTGATCCTGCCTACCAAGTCGGATTGAACTTGCAGACTTGTTAGAACTCCTACATCACTGGGAAGTATAACTTCGATGCCCATCTCCTGAAGGTCTTCTAAGATGTGCCTCTGTGTTGTCAACATGAATGCGTCGCCTCTTCTGCTGAGAGCGTCTGCTACTACATTAGCCTTGCCTGGGTGATACTGAAGCTCCACGTCATAATCCTTGATCAACTCCAACTACCTTCTCTGCCTCATGTTTAGTTCCTTCTGAGTAAAGATGTACTTTAGACTTTTATGATCTGTGTACATCTTCACTCGGTCACTATATAAGTAACGCCTCTATAGCTTCAGAGCAAACACTACTGTTGCTAACTCCAAATCATGAGTTGGATAATTCTTCTCGTGGTCCCGAAGTTGCCTAGATGCGTACGCTATCACCTTTCCATGTTGCATAAGGACACATCCAAGTCCTTTACCTGACGCATCACAATATACTGTAAAACCTCCGGGTCCAACTGGTAATGTAAGAATAGGTGCTGATATCAACTTCTGCTTCAAAGTCTCGAATGATGTCTAACATTTTGTTGACCAATCAAATGGCACATCCTTCCGGGTCAAGCGGGTCATGGGCGCTGAAAGCCTTGCAAAGTCTGACACAAACCTTCTGTAATATCCTGCCAATCCCAAGAAACTCCGCACATCTGCTACGGCCTTGGGTACTGGCCAACTCTCTACTGCTTCTACCTTCTTGGGATCTACTGCTACTCCAGCTCCTGATATGATATGTCCCAAAAATGAAATGTGATCCGACCAAAACTCACACTTGCTGAGCTTGGCATACAACTGGTTCTCTCTCAGAACCTGCAACACTTTCCTGAGGTGGTCTTCATGCTCCTCTTCACTAGCAGAGTATACGAGAATGTCGTCAAGAAACACAACGACAAACTGGTCTAAGTATGGCATAAAGATACGATTCATCAAATCCATGAATATTGCTGGAGCATTGGTCAAACCAAACGGCATTACTAAGAATTTATAATGCCCATACTTCGACCTGAATGCTGTCTTAGGAATATCTTCCTTCCGAACCCTCATCTGATGGTACCCTGAACGAAGATCTATCTTGGAGAAAACTCTAGCCTTGCTCAACTGATCAAATAAGTCGTCGATCCTGGGTAATGGGTACTTGTTCTTCACTGTTGCCGCGTTAAGCTTCCTGTAGTCAATGTATAGTCTGGATGACCCATCCTTCTTTCCCACAAGTACCACTGGTGCTGCCTATGGCTACACGCTAGCTTGGATGAACTTCTTCTCCTTCAGTTCCTCTATATGCTGATATACCTTGGCCTGCTCTGAATCCTCCATTCTGTAAACTCGATCTGATATCGATTTAGTTCCTGGTGTCAATTCTATACTGAACTCAATATCCCTAACTGGTGGTAGACCTGGAAGTTCTTCGGGAAATACGTCTAGAAATTCTTCAACTACCTTCGAAATCTGAACTTCTTCCACTGCCGTTACTACTCCCTGCTCTTGCTGAGTTGTCTCTAATCTGACTAAGGTAAATCTCTTCATGCCTGGAATATCAAAAGATACACTCCCTCTACGACAATCTATTGTCGCATGACTGTCTTTCAGCCAGTCCATGCCTAAGATAATGTCGAAATTTCCAACAGGAAATTCTATCAACCGGGCGGATAAGGAATGCCCGTAAACTACAACGCTATACGCTAAAATAACTCTACTAACTCCTACGAGCCCATTACCAGTGAGTATATTCAACCTCCCTGGCAATGCCTCGAACTCCATTCCTAGTCGTGTCGCAAATCGTGTAGATATAAATGAATGGGATGCTCCCGAATCAAACAATGCTACTGCGGGATATGAGGCGACGAGAATGTTACCTGCCACAACATCTCCCGATGCCAATGCCTCTTCCAAGGACAGAGTGAATGCTTGCCCTCGACCTTCTTGCTGATTTCCATGCTGCGGCCTAGCCTGGTGCTGCTGCTGGCCCCTTCCTTGATGATGCTGGAGTGGTCTATGCTGGTGTTGCTGCATCGGCGGTCCCTGCTGTCGAAACATCTGAGCCTGCGGTACTAACGGACGCTGTGCCAACAGCCTTACTGCCACTGCTGGTCCTCGATACTGGCCGGCCCCTGGTGCTGGCAGAGCAGGAAACTGCTGCCCTGGTCCTCCTGACCTCGAATTCATGGGACATGTGGTAACCTGATGGTCTGGATTTCCACATATCAGACATAGTCCATTCAATGTCCGACACACATCTCTAGTGTGTCCCATCTTCCCACAATAAGTGCAGCCCACCGGGGGTTGCTGGTTCTTCCTCTGTTGCTGTTGCTGCTGCTACCTGGGTGGTGCTGGTCCTCGTATCGCCACATCGTGGATACGAATGCCAGTGGATGGTGCTGTTGTTCGGGATGCTGCTCCCCCTCCTCCTTCTATCTGACTGTGGGATCTCTTCTGACCCCCAGTCCTTGTCGTAAGCCTCTGAATGGTGAGCTCATGCCTTCGAGTCGCCGTTAATATTTCGTCAAAAGTTTGGTAATTGTGCCCCTCTATCAATTGCAAGAGCTCAAGATGAAACCCTTGCTGAAACCTCATGGCCCTCTGGCGCTCCGTTGCTACCATCTCTGGGGCGAATCTACTCAATCTGCAGAACTCCGCTGCATAAGCATCTACAGTCTTGTCGGCCTGCCTGAGGTTGATAAATTTCTGTTGTAGCTCAAACTGCGCCACAACTCCATAATACTTGGTCTTGAATCTTGTAGTAAAATCGTCCCAAGCCACAGGACGTCTGATGCCCACTTCCTCTGATTCCCACCAATCACGTACGAGATCCTGAAGTAATAACTTTACTAGATCCACACGTTCTTCTGTCGGCACCTTAGCTGCGGTCAAAATAGCCTCAATATCCTTAAGCCATGTATCTGCTGAGATGGCATCCTCCGTGCCCTCGAAACGGCGGGGGTTGTACTTGCAAAACCTGGCTGATGCTCCTGAATCTGGCCTTGCCCCTTTTTCCAATGCTGTCTGCAATCCTTGGTTGAGCAACACATTCTGCTCTTGTAGCTGAGTGTGCATACGCTGCTGGACCAACATCTGATGTTGCTGAGTGGCCATCATTCCTCTCATGATCTCCAGAAGGGCTGGTGTGTCTACTTGGGTAGGTGGAACTGTTGGTGGTGGTGGAACATCCGGATACTGCGATCCAGCTGCTACTGCTTCCACTATCACTTCTTCCTGAGTAGCCCCCTGAGGTGAGATTGGCCCTTGTTGCTGACCAAGCTGGTCAGGTTGTCCATGTTGCTCTTGTTGTTGCTGCCCAGCTCTGACCGATACGGATGAAGTGCCCCTAAGAAAAGAGACAAGAGAAAAATCAAACGACCGGACATGAAGGATCAATAAAGTCAAAGGATACCGGAATGTCAAGCGAGAGTTGAGAATAACGAATCAGGAGATCAAGGGGAAACATGTGTGATTGAGACATCCTATAAATCAAAATACCCCACAAGTCTGAAATCAGACCTGCGTGGGCCACCACTAAAACCTTGTCACGCCCCAGAACCAGAATACTGGAGAACGGAGGAATGACTCAGCTAGCTACGTATTACGGGTCGATGAATACCGTATAATACGATCAATGCTGTCTAACCAGACGAGGGGGTGCATACTACATAAAAGTCTTGCTATGGTCACTTTATATCTATTGTCTCAATCATTCAAGCAAAAAACATAAATAGAGAACATGTAAGATAAAGCAGTAAGGCATCCCAAACGCTTAGTCAAAATGTCCTTGAGATCTGGCTTTACAAAATATAGCCAGATGATATAGCAAGTATGTACAATTGTTATCAGCTGCAGTCTGACTTAATTATAATTATGTAAAAGTAAGTGCAAGACAATCCGACTAACATGTCGGTGCCAAACGGCTAAGTATAAAGGTAAATAACAAAATGAGCGGTGAAGTAAGGAACCCACTCGAGTCCTCCTGCAATCATTCTCCTAGTGTTGACCATCCTGGAGGTAGAAGTAAGCTGAGTCCTCGGGAACCGGCTCTAAATCTGGCCATGCAAAACCAGAGAGGTTAGACCTCTAATAGCAAGTACCACAAGAAAGGACGATATGAAGGACTAAACCAGTAAGTAAAAGAATATAATAATAGATCTCTGCTTGCTACTAGGATTCACATCACATCACAACACTTCGAACCAACCTTCCAACCAAACAAGGACGGAAGTTGACCCGTCATGTCCTGACATTCTGATCATCCCAGTTAGGTAACAGAGTAGTACAGTACACAAACAAATTATCTTGAACGGCCAATCAAATCCTACGGCTTGCTATTGTGAGTCCCAAGTTATCCTGGAATTATGCAAAATAGGGATTCCTCAGTTCTTACTATGTGCGAGCAAGGCTAGTCTATCCAGTCGATCAATTGCGCCAATCATGTAGTTAGACGAGTTCCAGCAGAACGCCCGCCGTTATAGCATGTACAATAATATAAGCAGATACCGTTCCCTGCTCGTGTGACAGATTTACAGTATCTGTGGGAACCAGCCGGCCTGTCAGGCACTTAATAGTCCCAAGAGGGCTGCCATGTAAGAACTCGGGAATCCATTCTCTCCATGTCATCGTTATTTTATTCAACTTAATAGTCCCTACGTTGAGTGAAGTTCCATGCCGTGGATCATGGTCATTCAAATGAGTACTTTTGTACGGGGTACGATATGCGCAACTTTACAACGATACCCGTACGGCTATGTTGTAGGTCTTATATAGCATAATGCAACAATCAAATCTAACCACGGAGTAATCATGCCTTGACCATAAAGTACACATGCTATTTTTGTAAGATAAGTAAATACTAAATAAATAAATAATTTGAAACCTGCATGTGCCCGTATGCCAATATTCGGGATCAGCCAGTCGATTACAATAGTTCATTACATGAACGTGTCTCATTTATTCAATTCAATAAGATGACTAGCCAGTCCCTTAGTTCCAACTAGGAACGCATGATCAATTATTAGTCAATGTCACAATCATTATCGATGGTGGCAAGGCATAAAAATCATTTAGTATTACATGGGGTCGAGCCTATAACTCCTCAGAGTTAAGTTCTAGTCATACTGGGTATCCATGAATCAATCAAGACACATGGCACATTCCACATAACAATTTGTATTAACAATATTAACATATCATGATTTATCAAGTTCATGCAAAAAGGCGTAAGGATTTAATAGAGGAACTATCATGCCATCATTAAATAATTAAGTTATAGAACAAATAGTAACACCCAGGTTAGAAAGTCACGCCAACAAGTCTAAGCTAAGGCCAAAAGTCACGCCAAGTCTAGTAGGAGTGAGCGTGTAACAGCGTGAGCGTGAAAAAGTAATTCACGCTGGCATGCACAGTGTGAGCGTGAAGGAAAATTCACGCAGACTCAAGTGAGCGTGAAAAGGTGACGGAAAATCTACGCACGCAAGGATGTGCGTGACTAATAATCCACGCACGCTCAAGGATGTGTGCGTGACTGAAAATACACGCACGCTCATGAGAACGTTAGCGTGACTAAAAATACACGCACGCTCATGAGAACGTTAGCGTGACTAAAAATACACGCACGCTCATGAGAACGTTAGCGTGACTAAAAATACATGCACGCTCATGAGAACGTTAGCGTGACTAAAAATACACGCACGCTCATGAGAACGTTAGCGTGACTAAAAATACACGCACGCTCATGAGAACGTTAGCGTGACTAAAAATACACGCTAACATGTAAGAACATGAGCGTGACCCAAAATCCACGCAGACTCGTAGAGACGTGTGCGTGACTAAAAATACACGCAGACACGTACAGACGTGTGCGTGACTAAAAATACACGCAAACACGTAACGACGTGTGCGTGACTGGGCTGATGTTTTACGCGAGCACGTAAGAACGTGTGCGTACAACATTTCCCGAACTCCAAGTCCTATGGAGCCTTCGCTCCAGTGCCAAAATACACGCTAAGTTGGTGGACCAAAACCCATGAACAGCCGAAATACACAAACTTAGATCTAGGGAAATTAAGCCACAGAAACCAAAAATGTCATGAACTAAACTCTCTCAGAATCATGAGAGGAAGAGAAATGAACCATAAAAATGGGTAATTGAGAAGCAAGTTTGCACTTGCCTTCTCCTTCTGCTGGTAGGTGGTGGGGAGTAATGAGAGGAAGAAGAAGAAGTAATGGTGAGAATGAAGTAATGAGGAGAGAGAAAGAGATGGAAGCTTTAAATAGGAAGGGTGGTGGTAGGTGGGGTATTGGGCCGGGTTTAAGGGGATCCAGCAAACCGAAACCCAATAACACTAAAGCAGCAAATAAAATGCAGGTAATAAAATTGCAGAAATATAATTGCAGAAATAAAATTTGCAGGAAATTAATTAACATAAAAATTTAAAGAGCAGATAATTAATTAACATGAAACTAAAGGAATTTAAATACAGAATAATACATGATAAATACTAACTAAATACACATGAGTTGTACATATATAAAAATACATATTTCGGAAACGGAGAGTGACAGGGGCAGACATAGCCAGCTACGTATAATGAAATGGAATCCACATCATTATACGGTCATGGCTGTCTAGATACATGAGGGTTTAACTACAATCCATCAGTCTCCTATGGTCATGAACAAACCTATTGTCTCAATCACAAGCAAGCAATAGTAGTTACAAGATGTCAGAGCACCAAATATATAATAGCAAGGCGTCCCATACATTACATATTAGATGATCATGAAGCTAGTCTTACAAAATGTCAGGACTAGCAAGAGTTTTTAGTCAATACATGATCAACCCTAGGATTTGTCAATCATGTTACAGCCCGTAGGCAGACAGTAAATAAGGTGCAATACGAGCTAACACGTGCTCGTCGGCTAAACGCCTCAAAAAAATAATTTTACAAATAGAGTGGAAGGACAAAAGAAACCCACTCGTTGCCCTGGTTACGTCTGGTGGTCACCATCGGACTGAAAGACAGGTGGATCCTCTGGTGCTGCTCCGATATCTGGCCACACAAAACCAGCTGGGTCAGACCCCAGAAAGAGCAAGTGCCACAAAGGCGGTTTCACTTAGGAACTAAAACCAGCATATCACAAATAAATAGTTAAGGATAATAAATAAGAAATGATAATAATAGAGATAACAACAGTAAACTGAGTACGAGAAAACCATTCAAGTAGCCAGGTCACAACCCTTAAACCAAACAAGGACCGGGGTTGTAACCCTTCACCTGAATAGAAACCCGTCTCAAATACTATTGGTACAGTGAAGACAATAAACGAAGAAAGGACACAGAACTGCTCCGGAAGCCAGTTATAACCCTTAAACCAAACAAGAACCGAGGTTGTAACCCTTCGCCTGAACAGAACTGAACCCCTGATCTTTATTGTTGAGGCCGGTATAAATAATCATTGATAAGGTAACAAGACAATAAACGAAGAGAGGACACAGAACTGCTCCGGGAGCCAGGTTACAACCTTTAAACCAAACAAAGACTGAGGTTGTAATCCTTCGCCTGAACAGAACTGGACCCCCGATCGTTATTGTTAAGGCAAGCATTAATAATCATGTCATGTCACAATCTTGCACAAGATCAGGATAAGACTAAGCTGGAATAAACTCCATCCAATCAATCACGACCAATCAAGAGTACGGCTTGATACTTTTAACTAACTAGAGTTATCACAGGCCTAGTTACTAGCAAGATGCAATGAGATTATCCTAACAGCCACAAGCCCTGCATACCATCCGGTTATCCAGGTCGAATGTCCGTTTAGGAAGAATGCAACACATGACTGTGTGCTGGAAATGTGTCCTACTCGTCGGTAGGCTACACGTCCACTGAATGCGCCCAGATAACGGGATTGCCTGTAGCTGGGAATCTCTTCATGACTACTGAATCATTCTAGTTAATTAGCCTTAGTCAATTTCAGTAGGTACCCCTGGCCGTGGTACTCAGGGGTCCCCGTCCTAGACATGATGTAAGACAGTACTAGTTTATTTGTACAAACATAATCGCCTACGGTGTCCAGATCTTTCATACTAGTCATGTCAGGCTAGCTGTCGTAACAGCAGTTTACTTGTCAAGAGTGCGCCACAGCGGGCCACTATCGTGTTCTATTCTTATAATATCATGAATAAAAGAAACTTGCATAAAATAACTAGTAACATATTCTTGAAGCCAAGGAAAAGATCTACAACTTTCATGTTTTGAGTTTTTCAAGATTCTAACTACAAAACAACTTAAATAGGCAAAAACAGTAAAATAGAGCAATTCTGGCGCATGGGATTCCTGCACAAATCGGCGCATGGGATTCCTGCGCAAATCGGCGCATGGGATTCCTGCACAAATCGGCGCATGGGATTCCTGCGCAAATCGGCGCATGGGATTCCTGCACAATCGGCGCATGGAATTCCTGCACAAATCGGCGCATGGGATTCCTACACAATCGGCGCATGGGATTCCTGTACAAATCGACGCATGGGATTCCTGCACAAATCGACGCATGGGATTCCTGCACAAATCGGCGCATGGGATTCCTGCACAAATCGGTGCATGGGATTCCTGCACAAATCGGTGCATGGGAAACTCACGTTGCGTCTTCAATACATGCGCGTAGGGAACCTACGCGCATGACACGCTCGGAGTTAAGGGATGCATTGCCGGGACTTCACGGCGCATGGCCTCCCGACGCATGGCCTTCCGGGCGCATGAGGTTCCCGGCGTATGGGGTTCATCGTCCCCAAACAGCAAGTTCAGCCATGAAAGTTCCAAAAACTTGCCATGGCCATAACTTCCTCATCCGAAGTCAAAATCAAGCGAAACAAAAGCCAAAACTGCATGAAATTTAATTCTCTACAACATGGAACCACTAGTTTTTGGAAATACCAAGTTTTTAGAGATCAAAACAAAAAAACTAAATAAGAAGGAACTTAAAACTTAGATCTACAAAAATATAACCATCAAAACCGAAAACTTCCAGTTCTAAAGAGGCTTAGAATCTAGTAAGGAAGAGAATGGAACAATAAAACATGAGATCCATTATAAAGCAAGTTTGCACTTACCTAGCTCTCTTTCCTGGTAGGTGGAAGAGTAAACGGTGGAGAAGAAGAAGTGAAGGAGAAGAATAAATGAAGAGAGAGAGATTTAGGTGGAAATATAAATGAGGATGGTGGTGGTAGGTGGGGGTTTTCTTTTGGTTCATGATGAACCCAAAAGCAAACCAAACCAAGCTAAGCCGAACCAAGCTAAGCCATATCCAATGACACGCCAAAATAACCATGCAGGAAAATACGCAATACGAGTCAAGAATACGTACACATATACCAAGATACGTAATACGAACTATAGGCATTACAAGGCCACATGCTGAGGCATAATTATGGTGGTGCTTGGATTAACTACTCTGAGGCTCCGGACGAGAGGAATGCCTTCTGGTTTGCGCGCTCCAAGGTTAAAATATATTTGCTTTTAACATGAATCATATAATTTTTGTATATTATATATAACTGATAAATATTTGGTTTGCGCTCTTCTAGGATATATTTTTCTATCCACTGCACCGGACCGAGCTTATCGAGGGGATGTTTCCTGCCGTCGCTGCCAAGCTGATCCGCGACTCTATCAATGATCAGAAGGATGGTGATCGTGCCGAAAAGCCGATCCAAGGTTGGATCACCCCTGATCAATGGAATACGATGAAGGCTCGATTCGAGGAGCCAAAGTACAAGGAGAAGTCAGAGAAGGCCAAGGCGGCTAGGCAACATGCCTCGAAGTGGTGCGGTGGGTCGATTCCGATGATAGAATATTTTCGTCGTCTGGTATGTCTTCCTCTTTTAGAAATATTATTTTAATGCAAAACCGATAAATTATTACTAAGATAATATACTTAATTACATATAAGGAAGGTCGATAACGTCGACATGGTGACCATCTTCCTGGCCACCCATCGTCGCGGTGTTGACCTTATTGACGAGAGGGCCGAACAGACTTATGTAAGTATTACAATACGTTATCTTAATTTAATACTTCGTGTCAATTTTAATATAACTTAGTAAATATGATGCAAATAAATATTCATGTAGTTAGTAATAATAAGTACATTAATTAGAAATTAGAAATAATAAGTACATTAATTAGAAATTAGTAATATTAAGTACATTAATTAGAAATTAGAAGTTAGTAATAATAAGTACTTTCTAGGCCGAGTATCAGAGGCTGCGGAAATGGACGGCTGCTAGTGCACCTGATGCAGGAGAGGCCGGTACTTCCTTGCAGCCCACTCAAGCTCTGTCGGAGGACGAGCTGTGGATTGCCGCCGCTGGTGGACTCCGTAGGGGTACGTACTACGGTACGGAATTCTATGGCATCCTAGTTGCGACCCAGTCCTCTAGGACATCTCCTGCTAGTGTGCATGGTCCACAGCCGTCCCAGGAGTCTGCCCGAGTCCACCAGATGATGGAGTCTCTCCGTGATGACCTGCTACGACTGATCGAGGAGCAGTCTCAGCACGAAGATCCTGCGTTGCTAGCACGATTGGATGCGCTCGACCGTGACATTATGGACCTCAGGAAGACGACTGAGAGAACAGAGCGCACCGTTGGAGGGTTAGAGCGCATGGTCACGGAGCTGCAGACAGGACATATGACCATGGCCGAGAGGATGAGATTGACGCAGGAGTCGATGGTCGAGAGCAGTGATAGAATGTTATCTATCATGGATTCATACCACCAGCGACTTACAGCGTTGGAGCGTGCTGGTCTTCCGGGTGTGCCTTTATCGTCGTCGACTCCGCCGCCTCTACCGACGTCACTGGCTCCATCGGTATCGATTTCACGTGAGGAATATGAGTTGTTCTTATCCCTTCGTCGCGGCGGTGCCCCTTCTGTACCAGATTCCTAGTAGTCCTAGTTAGGACTGTTTCTGTGTTTGTTTCATTCTTTGTTTGTGACTTGGATATTTGTTGGTTGTGTAGATTTGGATACTTGGTTGTTTGGATACTTGGTTATTTGGATACTTGGTTATTTGGATATTTGGTTATTTGGATATTTGGTTATTTGGTTAGTTGTTGTGTGATTGTTGTAAACTTGGTTATTTGGATATTTGGTTATTCGCAATTATCGACATCAAGTATACAAACTTGGTTAGTTGTGTACAGCGAGAAATGGACATTCTATGATTGTTTGGATCCTATTCTACAGTGAAAAATGGTTATCTTTTTAAACTGCAGAGAGAAATGGACATTCTGTATTTTATTTTTTATTTTTTTTTCAGACTTCGCGACGTTTACCGACGTACACCGACGTACATTTACGTCAGTAAACGTCGGTAAATATGCGATATTATCCAGTTTACCGACGTTTTAGCGACGTTATAATATGTCGAAAAATGTCGGTAAACGTCGGTGCACGTCGGTAATATTCCCAGGAATTTCCAGGATTTACCGACGTTTAGCGACTTTGAACATGTCACTAAACCACCGACGATTCGTCGGTAATACGTCGGTAATTTACCGACGCGTAGCGATACGCAGTAATACGTCGCTAATCTACCGACGTCACGACGGTAGACGTCGGCATATACCGACGTATATATACGTCGGCAAACGTCGATAATTGCGACGTTTGACGACGTTTAGAAGATTAGCGACTTACATTTTAGCAACTATCACGAAACGTCGGTAATTCCGTCGCTAAGTATCTTTAGCGACGAAATTTGTCGTTTTAGCGACGTCTTTATGCGTCGCTAAAACGACTTATTCTGGTAGTGCGGGTTGTTAAGGAAATTCGGTTATCGGAGAGGAATTTGTTTATCCTAATTAGCCGGTTAAAACCATATTCAAAGTTTTGACGCCCAAATTTAGGGCATTTTTTTTATGCCCTACTTTGGGGCGCAACGGTACCCAATTTACAATTTCACCAAATTTTGTTTCTTTTATTCAATTCTTAAAAACTTCTATGCTCATGATGCAATTTTCCGCTTTATAAACATTCCAAATTTGGATGTATTGAGAATTTTTATTTTTTTCCTTCCATTTATATCCTTGTCAAAAAATATAACCACGACTACTAATATCCTACTATATTTTTTTTTCTCATCTTTGTTTCTCTTGAGACCACATTTGACGGCTACTTCCTCCAAAAGATAAGTACTTTTAAATTTTTCGGTCCGTTTGATAGGGTAGTGAATACTTTGCTCACAACATTTATGATTTATTGCCTGTCAAAGCATTATATGCTTGCAAATTATATAAGTGTATAAGATATTATTTGAAAGAGCAATGACATGCTATATGTTTGGGATATATGTGCATATAAGTAATATTGTCATTTTAGAAAAACTTTTAGAATCGTTCATTAATAAATTACCAAATGTGAGTTAGATTGGTTTAAAAGTCGCTATTTAAAACCATCGAAAATTGGATCCTTCATAACCATTCATAACACCTCGTAACCGCTACCCTAGATTAAGAGGACAAATTATATACCATATATTTAAGAAATATAAATTTTATATTAGAGATTTTTAAAGTTTTTAGAAGTTAGAGGAGCAATCCCCAAGTTAAGGTAGCTCTATTCTTGAGGACATATGGCGCTATACGTAGGTAGTGTTGATGTTGGGTGGGATTTCCAATTATATGGAGAACAGGTCAGAGTGTGGGAAAGCGCCATCCGTGTGTCGAAAAAGTTCGGGAACTGAAAGACAATATAGGTTGGCGTGATTTGAGCGTGTATCAGACATATTAGAAAAAGTTGTATCAGTGTAACGATGTATCGTCGGTATACCACTACTGGTACACCATCGATACATTAGTGAAAAGCATATTTGTTCAAGCACTGTTCTGACTAAAAATGTCCATTTTTTGGTATATTATCGGTATATCGCTTCCAATATATCATCGGTATATCGTTAGAGACAATTTTTAGTATTTTATTAACACCGTTGGAACATGATCAACTGTCCAGATCTTTTCGATAGTTTGCTGCTTTAAATTAGTGTTTTCTAACCCTAAACTCAACACACTACAATTTAAGGAGAGAGTTTTTCAAATGATGCAATTTTCTAAGGAGAGGAAGAGGTGATTCAGAATTTCAAGGGTTGATTTGAAAAGAGATCGCTTTGAGAAGTTCTTCAGTGGTTCTTTCTCGTTTTCTCGTCTTTGGTAATCCTTTTGTACTCGTCGTAATCTATATGAAATATTGCGGTGATCCGTGTGAATCAGTGTAGGAGTTTGTAAAAGAGTTGGTATATTTCTTTTGTTCTGTTAGTGGAGGTTTTTTTGGACTGGACTCCAATCGTCCCATAATTTTTTTACCATAATTTTTCACATTAAAATCATTATATTTGTGTTGTGTTTTTGTGTGTCAATTTTGACGTATTTGAAATTTGTGCGATTTTTTTTTGGGTCCTCACCAAATTCTCTCGATTTGGTTGATGATTTTCCGCATTCGTTCCCAACAAATCGTTCAATGGATGGATGGATGATATACGAAATGGTAACTCAAAACTTTTGAATCCTTTTCATGTCTTATAGAATTTTGAGTAAAAGTTGACAGGATGAAAAGCCACACCGAAAGTATGGTTTCTTTCACATGCACTTTGAGAGAGAGAGAGAGAGAGCGCATTGCCATTGGAGGAAGGTTGCGAGAGGGAACCTAACTTCCCCGTGAAACAAAAATCCATGCTGCGGAGTTCATGCATACGCTAACGTTCTCCTCACCACTCATAGAGACGAGGAGCAAAACAAAGCTTCAAATGGAGTGGGCATTGTCCAAAGTTTCCTTTTAAGCAGAAGATGATAAAATTCTTGACAGTAAGTAATTTTCTGTTTTAGTTGCTACAAATATTTACAAGGTCTTGTCATGGTCGATAGAGACTTGGTTGGTGCGCTTGTGCGCATCTATCATATGTCAAGTCTTAGGATGAGAAAGAAGCGCATGAGAGCCAATCTGGGGCAGACAAGACATATGGAGATCCGGGACAGATCACCGGCCATTGAAAACTTCAACACTCATGTGTTCCATCACGGAAAAATTGGACCACCTTGTCAATCAGTGGTAAAGTGCTCAGTTGGATTCTAATGCGGTTAAGTGGTAAAAGTTGAGTTGCTCACTTGGATTCTAATGCGGTTAAGTGATAAAGTGCTCATTTGGATTCTAATGTGGTTAACATATTTACTAATTAACATTTTATATGAGTACTTTCATCCGTACATTTATCAATATATTTTTTATATTTACCAATATACATTTTAAGTAAAAAATACATATAAAAATATGATGTTAAGAGTGTCCATGTAAAATACATATTTGTTGATATATTAACATGTTAACATAACATATCTAGTCATTTGGACACATTTTAACATAACCCATCCGGAATCGGATTCGTATAGATCATGATTCAAGTTTAAGATCTAGAACTACCATCCTTTTTGGATACAAATAATGTTTAATTAACGAATTGGCCTATCGGGACTCGAGTTTGGATATTTTCTTTGTTATCCAAATCGTACCCATAAACTAGAGAGTATAGCCAGGTTATCAGGTATGGATTCGTAACTTGAAATTACCTCATTTTCTATATTAAAAAAATTAAAATGGGCAACAACATAGTCGGTTTATAGCTTTTGAAGGCCCTGAACAAATTATCAATCGATGCCTCTTTATGACATTTCCGCTTTTTTTTTTTAAAGTAAAAAAAAAATACAAGCAGGACATGAAGAGTAGACTGTCGAAGAGAAAAACAATACCGACAATGATAAAGCATTATAACAATAAAAAAGGAATAATCATTCAAACAAAATAATACTTTCAAGAACTAAAATATTATCTTTTTAATCTTCATCCTCCACATGGTTCATCTCCAATCTTGGAATACATTTCATCATCCCAAATTAAAACTAGTGTATCAAATTCTTGTATTAAAAATACATTATTAAAAAAAAAATACAACAAGAACCCTAGAAGAAGACAAATTCTTATTTCAACTTCTAGTAACAATGCATCAAGCATACCAAAACAAGCCAAAGACTCAATTGGTTTACAATTTTTCTTTTTGAAATGAACCGTCTTTCTCTCTTGTCATGATCTCAAGATCTACAACAACAAAATGAACCAAAGATTGTAAATTCCATTACTATTATAATTAAGAAGAGAATTTTTTTTTTTTAAAGTTTTTATATTGTATTTAAATAAAACTATATATGAATAGACTTGGATATTTATTTTGGTAAATGTGGGCTATGCCCTTCTCCTGGTTGCCCTGGGCGTGACGATGGGAGTTCGATTAGGAAAGTTTATTGGTATATTTTTTTTTGTTTATTTGAATTTGTAACATGAATATTCTTCTTTTACAACCTTATGTGACGAATTAACCATCTCTCATAATAACATATTCAGTGTCCAACGTTTGTAACTCAAGTAGAAAGCAACATGTGTTGGATTGTATCTCATTTTCGATTGAGCGCTATAAAAAGGAGGTGACATGTTATTGGTAATTTAATCCCACATCGGATAGAATGTGGGATCATGAAATATACACAATTGGAATTGGTTTAGGCCATACATGAAAATTCTCTTATAATTAAGACATATTGGTCCAATTCAATATCGCACCTCATTAGTCAACTCCGGTTACGAGGCTGTTTTGGACGGCTCTAATTGGTTTGAGATGGATGACCATAAACGTTTATGGTGCTAAGATTGTTCGGCCTAGCAGGAAAAAGGGGAAGATTTTTCTTTTAAGGCATATGGACCCAATTCAATATCATACCTCATGGGCTAGCTGGCCAACTTCGGTTCGGGTTACACCATGTTTCCAACAACATGGACATCAATGAAGCATACAGGATTCGAGTCTTCCAACTGCAAGAACGAGTAGGCACGTGTGGATTGCAATTAAAAAATATTTAGTTAAAAATGTGATGGTGCAAAATATTTAGTTACAAGTAAGTTATTTTTGTTCAAGAGCTCAATGTAACTTGTGAAGGTGTCCCCATTTGTCCCCATATGATTCTTTTAATTTTGTTCAAAGCTGGCTATGGCATGGAATTGGCAAGAAGTAAGAACGTACCCCCAAGAATTTAAGGGTGGCAATGTCAAACCGATAGTAAGTTTAACCGATTGACTCAGCTCTCCTCCTCCTCCTCTTGGATGGTTGAGGATCAAATTGAAGCACCTTCAATCAAATCTCTAAGTTATTAATTAGTTGACATGATCAATACTCAAGGAACATGAAGACCGGATCAAACAAACAAAACTTGATGGCAGGTTGGTACATTATTTATATACTTCCAATAAGTATCAATTACAAATTGAAAATAAAAATGTAATTAATATGAAATAATAAGGATTATTTAGTAATATGATCTCACATAATAGTTAATATTAGTGCTTGTTCCAAAATTTTAACATTTGTATTTGGGCCTTAAAATTACTGCTCACGTAGACAAGTAAAAAATAATTTTAAGACCCAAACACTAACGTTAGATATTTTGAGAACTCAAATTATAATATCAACTATTATATGAACCATTATTACAAATATCCCAAATAATAAATAAATACATTTATTATTTGCCAAGTCAGGACTACTAGGATTTTGATTTTGATTTGGAAATCCAAAATTCAAATCCAAATCTAAAACATAAATTTTCAAATCCAAATCCAAATTCAAATCAAACTCCAACCAAACATAGGATTTTGTAAACTATAATTATGATTAATAATTATGATAATAATATATTTATTAATAAATTATTATAATTAAAATTAAAATTGTAATTATGATTAATAATTAAATTATTATTATAATTATGATAATTGTTATGATTAATAAATTATTAATTAAGATTATAATGATGATTATAATGACGATTAATAATTGATTAATTAAAAATTTAATAATATATTAATTATTAAATAATAAATTATTAATTATGATGATAATTATGATTAATATATTATTAATTAAGATTGTAACAAAATAGTAATTAATATTTATAATTAAGCTTATAATTAAGACTAATAAATTATTAATTAAGATTATAATTAAATATTGAATCATTAATTATTAATTAAAATAATAGTTATGATTAATAAATTATTATAATTATGATTAATAAAGGTTATAATTAAATATTTAATTGATGCACCGTAAAATTATTAATTAAGACTATAATTAACTAATAAATTATTAATTAAAATTATTATAATATATCAATTATTAAATTACTAAATTATAAATTATTCTGGAAATTGCTGAGAAACCCAATTTCGGGGTGGGCTTTTATGAAATGCCCACCCGCTGGATAAGTTTTATGAAATACCCAGAATTAAGTATTTTCACGTTAAATATTCCAAGATTCCCTTTTAGATGCCACCCGCTAGAAACTGCTATTTTTATAATACCGAAACTACCCCTCCGCGCGAATTGGTCGTCGATATGTATTTGAATTCAAAAAACTCAGATCTGGATTGTGATTTTCGTCTTCTTCTTCTTCACTGGAAATCTGAATTCCATTGCTCCCATCTTCAGCAGAGATTGCAAAGATCGTTCGTAGTTCGGTGTACTTTTCTTCAGTCGAACTCAGATCATCGCTCGTCATCATCATCATCATCATCATCTTCATCTTCATCGTGGAGACATTTGAAGTTTTCCGACAATTAGGTCAATTGTGGAGAGAATATCTTTCTTCTTCTTTTCCATCAGAATTATCATCGTTTTGAAAGAAGAACGAAACTCTTTGTTCATAAAAAAAAACTAAATTACACGGAGAATGCCATTCTCCGTTTTATTTAAAACGGAGAATGTCGTTCTCCGTGTTTCTAACACGGAGAATGGTCATTCTCCTGCGTTTTAACACTGGAATGACCATTCTCCGTGCTAAATTACACGGAGAATGACCATTCTCCGTTTTATTTAACACGGAGAATGGCATTCTCCGTGTTAGTAACACGGAGAATGGTCATTCTCCTGCGTTTTAACACAGGAATGACCATTCTCCGTGTTAAATAAAACGGAGAATGTCATTCTCCGTGTTAAATAAAACGGAGAATGACATTCTCCATCTTAATGTAGCACGGAGAATGGCCATTCTCCGTTTAAATTAAGACGGAGAATGTCATTCTCCGTTTTATTTAACACGGAGAATGACTTTCTCCGTTTAAATTAACACGGAGAATGTCATTCTCCGTTTTATTTAACACGGAGAATGGCATTCTCCGTGTTTCTAACACGGAGAATGGTCATTCTCTTGCGTTTTAACACTGGAATGACCATTCTCCGTGTAAACTAAGACGGAGAATGACCATTCTCCGTCTAAATTATGACGGAGAATGGCCATTCTCCGTGTAACTTTCAGGACGGAGAATGACATTCTCCGTCTTAATTAAGACGGAGAATGTCATTCTCCGTCTTACTAACACGGAGAATGGTCATTCTCCGTGTAAATTAATACGGAGAATGCCATTCTCCGTGTTACTAATACGGAGAATGACCACCCTCATGTGAAATTAACATTTTTCGTGTTCTAACACGGAGAATGACCATTCTCCTGCATTTTATGGTCAGCTGAAACTTTGGAGGGCCATAACTTTTGACTGGGAGGTCGAAACGAGGTCTCGTTTGTCGCAAAATGAGCGTATCGTCGAGGAGACTGAAAGTAACAGTTTCATTGTTAGACGGCCTTCCGAAATTTTAGATTCGCAAAAAAAATGATGTTTGGACCTCCGTTTTAGCATTTTTGTCGTTTGTCCCAGTCTTTCCGAAATTTTTCGACGAGTTTTTGAAGATTTTTGAGGAGAAAACCTAGATTCGAAAGTGAGCAGCGTAAGGAAGAAGATGAACTATCGAAACTTTTTTTAAGAGCAGTTTCGTGGGTGTTTTCAATAAATTAAAAGGAAGGGCAAAAGGGTCATTTGGAACCCGCTTTGGATAAGTTTCTCTAATTCTGGGCACGCGATGAAAGTTTTTTTAGCGGTGGGTTTTACATAAAACTTTTTTAGTTTTTGGGCATTTCATAAATCTTCCCTAAATTATTTGTGATTAAAATCTTATTAATTAAGATTACAATAAAATAGTAATTAAAAAATTATTAATTAAGATTATAATAAGACTAATAACTTATTAATTAAGATTATAATAATGATTAACAAAGTCATAAATTATTATAAATTATTATAAAACTATTAATTAATAAATATTTATTTAAATTATAATTACGATAACTAACTATTAGTTAAATTTTTTATAAAAATAATAACTAACTATTAGTTATAAAATAATAATAATAATGACTAATTTTTGTTTAAGTAATAGTAATTCTTAATTAACTATAAATTAAATATTTTTAAAAATAATAATTATAAAAAATAATATATAAGAAATAACTAATTTATTATTAATTAGTATTAATAAAATATTTAATAAAAAAATAAAATTACTAAAAAAATAACTAACTTTTTTCCTTCCAAATCCAATTTTCTCTTTCTTCCAAATCCAATTTTGGATTTGATCTTATTTTACATATCCAAATCTATCTCCAACCAAATATAGGTTTACATAAATTTAACTTCAAATCCATAAAATCCTAAAATCTACTTCAAAGGTTTAATAAACGGGCCCTAAGACTCTAAGAGAGAAGGAGGGAGGACAACTCTGGAGTGTAACAGAGACAACTTTAAATGATTGAATTTTAAATCCAAAAAATTTAATGAACTTTAATTTAGTTTAGGTCCCTTGCTTGTTCGATTGGTATTGTTAAATCAAATTTAATAGGGACTTCAACATTAGATCAAATTAGTCATAGCGAGCACATCCAAATACTAAATAGTGGGAACAGGCTGAGCCGACGCAAGAAAGAGGGATGCGTCCGACAAGCTGTACGAAAGACACGCGGCCGAGTCCAAGTCCAATCTCTGTTGAATGAATGTGTTAGACACATTGACCCATTCTACTCCACACAGCTGTCACTGCATTCAATGCCAAAAGTTAGCTCTTAACCTTTTCATCTTCAATGCCCATAGCAGAACAGATGAGGTGCGCCCCACCAGGATCCACACCTGCATCACAATATATATATATATATATATATATATATATATATATATATATATAAAAGAATAAGGGAGGTAGGGTACCACCTCATGGGAGGGTGTCTACTTGTCACCTCCCCATGCTATCATCATGCACATGGGTGCATGATGATAACATGTGGGGGGGTGACAAGTAGACACCCTCCATAGGGTGACACCTCACCTCCCTCATCCTCTCTCTCTCTCTCTCTATATATATATATATATATATATATATATATATATATATATATATATATATATATATATAGAAAAATTCTACAATACATCCGCTGGAAATGGATGTATCGATACATCCGAAATCTGGACCGTTGGATTTTAATCCAACGGTTCAGGTTTAATTCAGATAAAATAATACAGGAGACATCATTTAATGCTGATTTAGACTTCTGACCTGTTGGTAACTTGCTTTAGCAGGTCATTCTTCACTTTAATTTTTTCAATGAACACCCTAAATTAACTCATATTTACTCTCTCAAAAGTCCATCCAATTTAATCTGAACCTTTTTTTTTGGGTTACAGGCCATGGTAGTCGTGGTGGTGCTGGTGGTGGTGGAAAGAGAAACGGAGATGAAGAAGGAAATAAGAAACGGTTCGGATCGCGTCGAACGTCGTCGAGCACCCCTAGAACAACGAGGAGTACCAGCTGCGCCGAGAAGAATCGGTCCGCTTCGCGTCGGACGTCGTCGAGGCCTCCTCGAACAAGGAGAAGTACCAGCGGCGCCGCTCTAATTTTACTGCCCATGCCATTGTCTGAAATTTTATTTTTCATTTAACAATTTAATATTTTGTTAATAAAGCTACATGTCATGGTAGTGGTGGTGAACTGAGGAAACCTGCTTCTGAGGTCTGGCGGATTATTTTTTAACTTTTCTAAAGATAATATTTTCGAGAAGAATATTTTTTTGGACAAAAAATGGCCATTCTCTTTGCTTTTAACACGGAGAATGGTACATTTAGGACGGAGAATGGTACATTTAGGACGGAGAATGGTACATTTAGGACGGAGAATACGGCGAATGGCCATTCTCTTTGCTTTTAATATGGCGAATGGACGGTGAATACGGCGAATGGACGGAGAATGGCCATTCTCTTTGCTTTTAATATGGCGAATGGACAGTGAATACGGCCAATGGACGGAGAATGGCCATTCTCTTTGCTTTTAATATGGCGAATGGACGGTGAATACGGCCAATGGACGGAGAATGACCATTCTCTTTGCTTTTAATACGGCGAATGGACGGAGAATGGTACATTTAGGACGGAGAATGGACGGAGAATACGGCGAATGGCCATTCTTTTTGCTTTTAATATGGCGAATGGACGGTGAATACGGCGAATGGACGGAGAATGGTCATTCTCTTTGCTTTTAACACGGAGAATGGCCATTCTCTTTGCTTTTAATACGGCGAATGGACGGAGAATGGTACATTTAGGACGGAGAATGGTACATTAAGGAAGCCGACAAAAGCTCGTTCTCTCAAATCTCTTCTTTGTGTAAATTAAATCCAAGGAGGACACAATCCCTAATTTTAGTTATTGCTTAGCAGAGTCTGCTTAGTTGTTGTAAAATTGTGGTGTTGCTTCTGTGACACTTTCATCTTTAATCTCATGTTTTCTATGAATATGTGTTCTGTTTGATTTTGATTTAGTAATCTTTCCGTATTTAGTTTTTTTGTTTCATCTAACAATTTAATATTTTTGTTATAAATTTACAGGGCATGGTGGTGGTGGAAGGAGAAACGGAGATGAAGAAGAAAAGAAGAAGAAGTTCCGGTTCGCGGTGGACTTCGTCGAGTTCCTCAATCAAGCGGAATTAAACCTCTTATAGAGTTCCTTAATTGGAGTTGATCACGATAACCTTTTGTAATTTTCAAACGGATAGTACAATCTTCCTCGAGCCCTCCTCAATCAAACGGCTAGTAGAATCTTCCTCGAGCCCTCCTTAATCAAACGGCTAGTAGATTGTTTGCTAGTCTCGAAATTTATTTGTCTTTCCATCTTTCTCACTTTTTGTACTTCTTTCTTGCTATATATATAATAGTTTTCTTGTTTCATAGTACTATTATTCATTCTGAAATACATAGAATAGTTTTCTGAAATACAATAGTTTTCTTGTTCTCAAGATGTCTACTCGTGTGGGGAAAAATATAGAAGACGTAGAAGATTGGATGCCAAATCCAAATGAAACCTTCATTCCGCGTTTGTTGCGCAAGATTGAAGAACATCTGGCGACGATTTCAGCTGATGTTGCAAAGATAAAAATTGAACAAATGAAGTTATCTCGACGTTTGGATAAGATTGAAGAATCTCCAGCTTTGAAGGAGGCATCTTCATCTAGAGCATTTAATAATGTGAAGGTGGTTTCCGTTGAGTCTTTTTCCGAAGAGGAGGACGTGGAACTACAGTCTCGTAGTAAAGCATTGGACCGATATCTCGCATTGGACGCTATAGAAGAAGAAGAAACTGACTTTAGCAGTCCTTCTAAAAGAATGCATAGAAATATAAATCCGGTCACACCATCCAAAAATTTAATAAGGGGTTCAACCTCGAAGCCTAGCAATTGTACTAGTGTTTCTTCGAGATATTACGACTATATTTTTGCAGATGATAGACCTGACGAGTAAGTAATATGAGTTTTGGTTTAATTCCAACAATTTTTTTCTCCTAATTTATTCGTTTCTTTTCTTAGAGAAATAATATCATCTTGCAACAAAACCTATGTGTCTCGGTGGGAGATGAAGACCTTAGCTCCTTTAACGAGAATTACCAATGGGGTATGTATAGATAGTATATTTCTTCTTAGATGCCATCTATGTTTACTTCGATTCCATCGCTGACATTTTTAATGTTTTATTCAGATTATAAGTATTGTCTCTGCTCTTCTCACCGCGGAGGAACGGAAAAGAACCTCCAATAAAGCTAAAGTATGGTTTTTACCAATAAGGATGTTGGTGAGTGAGCATTTTATTCTTCAATGCATATGCATTAACAATTTTCTCGTTTGTTTGTCCTTCGTAATGTATTAATTGATGTGTATGTAGAAAGCCTCGTTACCTCCATCCGTCAAAAGGCCTCATGAATTATGGAAGAAGTTTAAATACTTTCAGGATTACATGGGATCTTTAAGCACTTGTAAAGAGGTATTAATGTATTTATGTTTAATTATTAATCCTAATTTTCTGAAAATTTACTAATTTGTTTTACCTAATTATCCTGATTCAGATATACATACCCATTCATTTGGGCGAACACTATACTCTTGCAAGAGTTGTGTTTAAAAACAGGACTGTTGAAATTTGGGACTCACTTGCATCTAAAGATGATCCGATTCAAAGCAGAACAGTTATAAAAGAAATTGTAAGCTCATATTTATCAAATTTTATGAATTGGGTACAAGATACGCATTATACTAATACATATTATTTTCTGGTAATTGTAGCTTTCAAATTTGGATATCTTTTTCCAAGAAGAGATTTTGGAGCTGAGAGATGCTAGGTTCAGCTTTTCTACTTTTGCAATAAAACGTCCTTCTTATGTTTCCCGCCAAGGCAATTTAGTTGATTGTGGAATTTTTTTAATTGCATTCATGAAAGACCGATGTAGCCTGGACTACCGTTCTATCAATGTAAGTATGAAAATATGTCGTCAAAAACTTCAACTTTTTAGAGCAATATTTTTGATGTTATGTTTGTTATATGCAGTTTGATGCGGAAAAGGAAAGACGCATAGTTGCTGAATGGATTACAACTTCAGAGCACAATGATGAGCTAAAAAAGAAGTCCAATCTGGTTGAATATGGAAGACGATGATTTTTTTTCTTCTTCTTTTATATTTAATGTATGGAAAGCCCTAATGTATTATGTTCATTTGTTTTGTTGAGTTGTAATGACATTTTTGCCAAACGGCTTCAATTCTTTTTGATTAAGCAGAATCATTTCTGTCCTTCAGATTAATATAATTAAGCAGAAAAGAGTCTTTTGCCCTTCCATCGAATGACATTTTTGCCCTTCTAATTAATTCAAAACACCCCCGAACCCTTTTATTAAAAAAAGAAAAGGGAAAAAGAAAACCGTTTCGGAGCCTCCTCTTCTTCCATACTCCACTCTGTACTCAAACCTAGATCATTCTCCTCCAAAATCTTCAAACCTTCCTCCCCATTCGCAATATTCACATCATGTCGGCATCAGCGGCAGAATCATCACCGGCAGCATTACCAAATAGAGAAGATGCACCAGTTACAGAAAATCCAAAAGCGACAGACGGAGAACAATGGAAACCCTATTCTAAGAAAGTTGCAAAAAAGAAAAAGGAAAAAGTTGCTAAACAAAAAGAAGTGCAAGAAGAAGTGCAAACAGAAGGTATAACTTTGATTTTATGTTCGCAAATTCTGTATATATTTCAAGGAAAATGACATTCTCCGTCATAAAACGCATTTGAATGTTAAATTCTATTCGCCGTTTAATTTGGAACGGATAATGTCATTCTCCGTCTAACTTGAAACGGAGAATGCCGTTCCCAGTGTTAAAACCCATAAGAATGGCCATTCTCCGACCTAATTTTTGGTTTTTTTTTGTTTTGCAGAAAGAAAATCTGTCAGGAATAAGGATTCAAGACTTTTCCGTTCTACCTTCAAGCCAATGCTAAATCTTATGGAGGAGGTCAATCGAGAAGCTGGCCGTTTACCTGAGCCAGTTATTGGTTCCTTGAAGAATACCGGTTTCTGGAATTTTGTCGAGATTTTCTACCAAAACAGAGTCCACGTCTCCGAAATGGCCAAGGTAACGGAAGGGCTTGAGAATTTAATTGCAAGTTACACAGAAGAAGAAGATGGCGTCGGGTGCTTTGAATTGAGCACCACTGTTAAAATCGCGCCAAGCGTCAAGGATATGGCAGTCATATTCGGTCTACCGCTGAATGAAGAAAGCGTTGATGATGTTTCTTACAGAAGATTGATAAAGAAAAAACAACAGCAGCCCACACCACCAGCATCATTGAGCCTGTGCAGAGATCATTTCACAAGATTGCTGGCTAATACTAAGGGCAAACACTCAGAAGTCACGAATAAGGAAGTGAGAGACAAGTTCTTTGAATTGTTACGACGGCTTCGTGGTGGAGATAACGCTGTTAATCCAGATGATTTGGCCAAGCTAATAATCTTCCACTTGTGCCAAACTGTATTCTTCACAAAGTCTGGCGGTTCAAATTTGCCGTATAGATTCTTGGCCTTGGTAGACAGTGTGGACGTGATCAACAGTATATGCTGGCCAAGGTTAATCCTGGCATATGTAATGGATAGCTTAAAGAGGAGTAGAAGCAAAACTGAACAGGGGGATTACTCAATGGCTTTCCACAAATTGGAAGGTTGCACAATATACTTCCTCTATTGGTTTGCAGAACATAGTAAATTTGTGGAAAGGAAGTTCGCCCCAATTCCTGATTACCCAAGATTTTTCACATGGAATGGGTACGATATCTCAAACTTTCTCAAGGCCGAATATCACAACAAAATGAGATCGAAGATGATATTGGAAGATCTGGTTATACCTGTTGGGGAAGAAGAAGGGCACAAAGAAGAGGAGCCACCTATAGAAGAAGTTGAAAAAGATGGAGAGAAAGAACACCAAGAAGCAGGTGGGGATAATTTTGATGAAAAACGGATAACACCGCATCATGAAATGGGCGCTGTGATGGACGACTCAGCAAAGGAATTGGAGGATTTGAGAAGACATCATTCTGATATTCTTGCGCAGAATGAAGAACTGAAAGAAAAGTTGAAAGAGATGGAGGCACAAGGAGCACAGTTACGTGCAGCCAACTTTGAGAATGCCATACTCAAAGAAAAGCTGAAAGTGCTCTAGGCAGAAGAAGAGCAGCAACGTGCAGTCAACGTTGTGATGGAGGGCTCTGTGCATGAACTGGAGGATTTGAGAAGACATCATTCTGATATTCTTGCGCAGAATGAAGAACTCAAAGAAAAGTTGAAAGAGCTCGAGGCACAAGAATCACAACAACGTACAGTCAACGTTCTGATGGAGGGCTCTGTGCATGAACTGGAGGATTTGAGAAAGCAGAATTCTGTTCTTAAAGCGCAGAATGAAGAACTCAAAGAAAATTTAAAAGAGATGGAGGCACAAGGAGCGCAGTTACGTGCAGCCAACCTTGAGAACGAGAAACTCAAAGAAAAGCTGAAAGAGCTCGAGGCACAAGAATCACAACAACGTGCAGTCAACGTTCTGATGGAGGGCTCTGTGCATGAACTGGAGGATTTGAGAAAGCAGAATTCTGTTCTTAAATCAGATCTACATGCACAAGGTAAAATCTTTTCTATTTCAAATTTCTGATTTGTAATCTTCCAGGAGAATGACTATTCTCCGTGTACTATAACACGGAGAATAGTCATTCTCCGTGTTATTTGGAACGGATAATTGCTATTCCCTATCATGTCGATACTGAAAGGTTATTCTCCGTGTAATTCCAAACGGAGAATTCTATTCTCCGTATTATATTATACGGAGAATGTCATTCTTCGTGTTAGGTTCACATCATACATTTCATTATTGTTTGTTTTATTTCAGTGCGAACAACCAAACAACTCAGAGAAACAAATGAAAGGCTCGTTGAGGAGAAAAGGGAGCTTCAAAATAAAGTTGAATCATTTAAGATTGAAGCCAATGAAAAGGATTGCAAAATTAAAGATCTCGAAGCCATGGCTAAAGTACTTCAGAATGAGGAGTTACAAGCTGCTGCTGAACCTGCTGCTCCAAGAGAAGTCAGAAGAAGAGGAGGATCGGGGGAAAGAGGTTAATAAAAAGCAATACAGTTGGAGAGGCTAATAAAAAACGGAAGGTTAATGATGCTACGAAATCCCGAGAAGACGCCAAAATGGCTGAATTAAAGAAGAACCGCGTCATACTAAGGGAATGCGATGAACTCTTACTTTGGAAACATGCGGATGAAGAGCTGAAGAAACAATACATCGACATCGTAATTCCCAGAAAGAATTCTCCAAAGTATGTATTCTGAACCCTTTTTTTATTTCGTTTTTTCTAGACTTTTTTCACAATTATGTAATGAGAATCTATCTTTATTAATTTAATCTAAACTAAATTTATGTGCAGTGATATGGTATACGAATTTTATCCGAAAAAGGGTGAAAATGAAGTTTCAGTCCAGCTGTCGGCAGTAGACATGCAAGACATACTCAACTATGACGACATGGAGGCTGGCATACTGGACATAATAATAAGAAAGCTGAAAGAAATTCAAGGCAGTAAAAGGTGTGCCCCGTCTAGTTCGAAGGAGGTGCCATTGATCCAGAAAAAAAAGCCGGCGCTCCAATCCCATAAGTGGTCTGCATTCATGACGGCCCACACATTGGTAAGAATTCAAACAGAAAAATCCATATTCATGTGTACACCGATGAAAAATGACAGAAAAAAATTACTCATGATATTGTGTATTGTTTTTGGGAAACAACAGACCGTCATTCAACGTGTCAATGAAGAAACCGCAAAACCCGGCGCCTGTGAAGACATCCAAAAAGTAGAAGACTTCGTCATGGGTTTGGAGGACGACATAGAGTTGTTATTCATCCCACTTTTTAATGCAACCATCAAACACTATACTCTGCTCACATTCAACTTTATCTCCTACGACTGGACACACTACAACTCCTTGTGGCAAACCACGTACGATACGTGCAAGGTGGATGCAGAATTAACGAAGAAAACCTTAGAGCCTATCGTCAGGAGAAAAGTTGATATGATGAGGGAGAGATGCCCGGCGAAGAAGGAGTATGAGAGCAAAGTGCTGAATTGTTCTCTAAATTGCCCACAACAACGGGCACCCAACTGCCTCTTGTACACGGCATATTATATGAATAGGTTGACGACTCCTCCCTTCGAAATACCGGGAGGAAATGACAATGAAACTCACCAGAAGATTACAAAGATGAGGTTGTCATGGGCTAAGGAGTTGCTTTCAAGCAAATATGTAAATCGATCCTAGCAATGACATTGTAAAACAACACTGTAATTATGATATAATTGGGCAAGGAACTTCTGTCTTTTATAAGCTCTGCTTTTATAATATAATCATTTTTGAATTACATTTACATCGTCAAAACCACGAAAAGTTTGACTTTTATTTACATATGAAACAACTCGAACTCATGCGCCAAAAGGGCAGTGGGTTCCTTAGCCTCAGGAGTCTATCTCTTCGACATGTTCCTTGTTGAAGAAGGATGGCTTTGCACGGTGCTCTCCCTCAAAACAAAATTCCTTGAGGCAGTGGGTTCCTTTGCCTCAGTGAGTTCCTTTGCACGGAGGATGCACGATGAAGTGACTTGCCTCAAGGAGTCATGCTACGGTTCCTATGCTCTGACCATGCACGATCAATACCATCTACCACGCGGACACGAACTGAAAGACGACAGAGAACAACACTCCTTGACAGTTGATGCTTTCAATTGGATTCCTTGAAGCAAAACACTTCATCGTGCATCGTCAGAGGAGTGTTGTTCTCAAGGAATTCAATTGAAAGCTTCAACTGTCAAGGAGTGTTGTTCTCTGTCGTCTTTCAGTTCGTGTCCGCGTCGTATTCATCGTGAGCATAGGAACCGTTGCATGACTCCTTGAGGCAAGTCACTTCATCGTGCATCCTCCATGCAAAGGAACTCACTGAGGCAAAGGAACCCACTGCCCCAAGGAATTTTGTTTTGAGGCAGAGCACCGTGCAAAGCCATCCTTCTTCAACAAGGAACATGTAGAAGAGATAGACTCCTGAGGCAAAGGAACCCCCTGTCTCAAGGAATTTTGTTAACTTGTGGCAGAGCACCGTGCAAAGCCATACTTGTTCAACAAGGAACATGTCGAAGGGATAGACTCCTGGCTGGCGATTCGACAGAGCGTGGAACGATAATAAACTCCAAACTCATGCACATCTCAGTCTTCTGAAGGACTTCACCACCGTGCATCGTCGGACCAATGGAACACGTTGAAGAAATGAACTCCTGGCGGCAAAGGAACACCGTGCATAGTCCGAGCCAATCAACGTGCGGGCGCTTCGACAGAGCGTGGGTTGGCAATAATTCAAACCCACGCACATGTCAGTCTTCTGAAGGACTTCACCACCAAAGCTTCTTCGAACGAGGAGATCGACAACCAAGAGGAAAGAGTCTTGCCAAGGCGGAGGATCGGTAGAGTCCATCGCCACAAGAAAAGCTAAGTGAGATGAGAACAAACTCTCTCTACACTACTGGCATTTATAGGCATGGAACAACTCGGACTCATGCGCCAAAAAGGCAGCCACTTCGAATTCTGCCCCTGCTCAATTAAAGCTAAGTAAGACTGGAACAATTAATTTCCATCAATACCAATGCCATTAATACCAATGAATATACCCCTTCGAATTCTGCCAACTTTGATACCCCTTACTGTATCAAAGTTTTTTTCTTGATACAGTAGGGGGTATCAAAGTTTTGATACCCCCTATGTATGACATGTGGGCCCTTCATGCTTTAAAAAATGTGTACAAATATATATATATACATAAATTTTAATAGGGCCCACAAAACTCTTTTCTAACAAAACTCTTTTCAAAGTTTTGATACCCCGATGTATGACATGTGGTCCCCTCTTGCTTTGTAAAACGTGTAAACATATATATATACACATTATTTTTTGAGATGGCCCACATGTCATACATAGGTGCCTGTATCAAAGTTTTTTTCCTTTAAATAGCACCCATAATTAACTTACAAAAAAGTATAAATAAAACAAAATATTGTTATAGTCAAGATTTGAACCAATGACCTCTTGAATACAAGTCTAGCAGTGTAACCACGACACCACAATAGCATTCTCCGTGTTTTATTAAACGGAGAATAACATTCTCCGTTTTGAATTAAACGGAGAATAGCTTCACAGTGTTAAAAACAAATTAGAATGTTCATTCTCCGTTTTAAATTAAAACGGAGAATATCATTCTCCGTTTTAAATTAAAACGGAGAATGACATTTGCCACATAAGAATGACATTGTAAAACAACAATGTAATTATGATGTAATTGGGCAAGGAACTTCTGTCTTTGATAAGCTCTGCTTTTATAATATAATCATTTTTGAATTACATTTACATTGTCAAAACCACGAAAAGTTTGACTTTTATTTACATATGAAACAACTCGAACTCATGTGCCAAAAGGGCAGTCATTTTTATAATAAGATCTCCCAAATTCTGCCATTTATTGGCAAAATTTAACAACTCGAACTCATGCGCCAAGCTGCAGTCACTTTTATTGTCATTAATACCAATGAATCTGCCATTTATATGCCATTAATACCAATGAATTCTTCCATTTATATGCCATTTATTCCTAATGAATCTGCCCCTTCGGATTATATTCTCCTTTTTATTGGTAACGGAGAATGGAATTCTCCGTTTACTTGAAACGGAGAATAACTTTCCCGTTTAAATTAAATCGTTAGTATTCTATTCACCGTTTATGTCTGCTCTTCTGTCTTTTATAATAAAATCCTTTTTGAGTTACATTTACATTGTGATAACCACGAAAAGTTTGACTTTTTGAGTTACATGTACATTATGAAAGTCTGAAATACTACATAAAATCCTACTATCAAGAAAAAAGTTGAATATGAGCTGCGTGCGGGCATCGTAGAGCAATGGAACTCCTTGAGGCAAAGGAATTCCTTGAGGCAGTGGGTTCCTTTGCCTCAGTGAGATCCTTTGCCAGTGAGATCCCTTTGCTTCTCCATTTTTGATGTACTACGTTTTGAATTGGAATTTAATGTTCTCCATTTTATCTAATTGTCTTCTCAAACTTTGCATGGAGAACATATTTTTTATATAGTATATCTCGTGTGAATGATATCTTGCCACATAATAAAGACATTATCTTAAGTCAACGACGTTTCATTTTATTCCATTTGCTCATTTTCATATTTCGCTTTCGTACTTTACAATTACGATAATCGTGACCGTTTTTTTACAAAATTACATTTCTAGCCTTCGGAATAGATTGACTTTCTGTAGGCTGGCTTGATTTCCTTGAGAAGG